>OZ024723.1:54021636-54124843 GCA_964016875.1 Fallopia convolvulus
GAAGAAGGCTCGCTGAAAACCAGCGAAGGGGACCTCGGGTTCCGAGAATCGCTAGGTTCTACGCTTCCCGCGGACTCCGAAACCTCCTCGTAAAAACCCTCTTGAACTCTGAAAGCGAAGCCGGGCGGGGGGCTCACAAAGGCTCTCCTAGGCATGAAAAGAGCGACGTCCAGGCCGCGGAAGGCTAACACCCTGGAAAAGAAAGAAGTGTTGAGACATCGGGCAAAGTAACCAAGGAAAAAGAATGCGAGGTCATGACCTCGAAGGGAAGAGAACGCGAGGTTACGACATCAAAAGGGAGAACAAGACGAGGTCATGACAACATCCGGAAGACAGAGAATTCGAGGTCATAAGAGACGAAAAGCCACGTGGCACCCTAGGGGTTACTCTGACAAGATAGGACGGCGATGGAGAAGTCGAAGCGCCAAAAAGAGGAAAGAGAAGGAGAAATGGAGGCCAACGGTGGAAAGCAGCGGCGGAGACCCTAACGTCCCATCAATCAGCCGTCAAGACGTTTGGGTTTCCGAGGGTCTCGAAATTCAAAACCGCCGAAAGAAAACGCAGAGGCCCGGCCGTCGGTTGGAGGGCAAGGGGTTCGAGTGGATGGCAGTCGCCACCCTCACCCCACCATCCCGCCACCATGACGCTGGCGCGAAACACCAAGAAACGACCTTTGCCCGCTAGGGCACAAAGCCGAGCAAGAAGAAAAAAGAAGAAGAGCGGAAAAAATGACAAAGGGCAACGCCCAGAAACACACGCGACACTACCACCGCCGCTTCGCCACCGTGACACCGGCGCGGAACACCAGGCGACGCACCGTCTCCTTTACAGAGCGCGGAGCAAAAAAGCAAGCAAGGAAAGATCGAAGGTAAAAAACACCGAAAAACAGGAAGAAGAAGGTCGAGAACTTACTTGTTAAAAACTGGCGAAGAAAGGGCGGTGGTGCAACTGGCAAAAGGCGAAGGCTCGTCGGAAATCGTCGAGAGAACTGCTAGCAAGAAACCGAAAAGGCGAAGAAAGAGGGCGAAAGTGTTGAGAGAGAAGATGGAAGGGAAGCGTGTGAAATACGCTCTTATAAAGAGCAGGCTTGGGCCTCCCCTGCCCAGAGAGGCTTATTGGGCCTGTCCCACCTGAACGGCCCATTAAGCAAGACATGAAGAGCAAGCCCAGAAAAGCTTCACCCCTGCAAACAAAAAAAAAGAGCTAAGTATAGAGCCTCGCAAAAAGAGGGCTTCGCGAGATGCCCGCCATGAACCTCGGAACCGTTGAAACCTCGCGAAATGCCTACCCACCTCTCAAACACCTCGTACCCCGTGATCTTTGAGAACTTATGCCCTGCGGCCCTCGGGGCGAGATCCCCAGGCCATGGGGTTGTGATGATGCTCAAAATAGTAAAGTAAGAAGTGGGCCCGGGGTACGAAGAACATACAGACCCGACGGGCCTCCCGAGGATGATCCTGGGGCCCACAACCACATCCACCTTTTATTTTAACAAAACTCCTACCCCCGCGAGGTCCTCCGAAACCTTGGAACGAGGTCTACACCTCGTAACCGACTCTACCGACACGCCCGCCCACCAGAACCACTCAGCTAGCGCCGCTCTCCTGAGCCAATCACCAGCTGCCTCGCCTCTAGACCAATCAGAGCCCTTGATCTCGGGCGTCCCACATCGGACAATGATCAGAACTCGACTCCCCAATCCTCTATAAATAGAGGAGAATCTCATATGGAAAAGGGGTCGAAAAACATCTTGAACTCAAGAACTATCTTGCTCGTTGAAGATCGACGTGATCGAAACATCGTTAAAAGGCCTCGCTACAGACAAGTGAAGTCCACAAAAAGACTTCAAGTCTCACAAAGTTTCTGCTCACATCAAAGACCTCGCTACACCATCCCGGAAGCCGCCTACACCACACTCTCATTCACATCAAAGACTCTGTTGTCCAATCTCGCAAGTTATCAACGTCGTCCTGCAAAATCAACCTCGTTTTAGAGGTCGAAAAAGCGATACTTAGAATTGTCTAGCAATTAGGAGATCTCGAACATTGTTAGGTCGAGATCTCGGATAACCGTAGGGGGTCTAGGGTGTAAACCTCAAGTGTTTGTAATCTCGTTGGTTTGTAACCTCGTTGGCTTGTAACCTCGCAGTCTTGCAACCTCGTTGTAAAGAAAATCATAAATAAAGAAGCAAGTGTTTGCACAATCGAATATAATAATCCTGTCTCTTGTCTTTTAGCGAACGGTTTATTTCGAGTTTCATCAAGAGATAAAAGCGAAAAGAAGAAGCGAAGACGGAACGAAAGGGCTCGAGAGAAGACCGTCGACACGGGCTTGAAGCAGGTCGGTGCGACCGCGGCACGAGGCTGGTGCCCGCGCTATGCCAACAGTAGGCAAACCGCGGGCTGGGCAAGTGGAGCGCGACCGCGCCGTAGCAGAGCGCGCCCGCGCTGCTGGCGGTTGTGCTCGCGGCTCCTTGCGCGTTGATTCCACGTTGTTTTTCCGAGGGTTTCGTGTCTTGCAAGGCTTCGGGTTATTTTTGGTAGATAAGATTTTCTATCATTAATGGGTAAAAGATATGGGATATTAGGAGAGAATAATATATAGGGGATATTGGAATATTCTATCCTTGCATATATCTTGTAATATCTTATTTCTATCTTTTAGGCTTTGTTTTCTCTATTTATACCCAACTAGGTTATTGTAATTGGTGTGCTAAAAACCAGAGAGAATAGAGGGGGAAAAATCAGAGCGCTAGAGAGATTAGGTTAGACTGAGGTCTTGTAATCCTTGTAAGTCTCAGATCTAGTGGATATCCCTGGCTTGATAGTGCCCCCAGATGTAGTCATTCTGACGAACTAGGTCAACAAATTTCCTGTGTTTTTCTTATTGTTTGTTTATAATTTCTCTTGTGGATCTGTGTTGCCTCTATTATTGCTAGTAGGTGATCGAATTTCCCAACAGATCGGTTACACACGATCCTCAAGTCGGCGAGAAGGGAGAAAGAAAAAGACGGTCAAGCTCATTGAAGACGATGGTGAGATCTCTTGGAAGAGATAATGATGGTTCAACGGCTAGCTCTATGGCCCGTTATCAAATAAGTCGAAGCAAGATAAGCAGAGGGGACGGAATCGTTGAGAAAAACTACTCACAACTTGATACTAACGTTACTTACATTTTCATTCCCCGATTGTGTTGTTCATCATTTCAGTTCATCTTTATCGAACACTCGTTATTCTACATCATGTACTCCCGAATCCTTCCATTCCTAATCTTAATTCGACATCGCTATTTGAAATTATTGATTTATATTTCAGTTTTTATATCGCATTTTAACATGTTTACGTGTTTAATCTAGTTTGTGGTTAAGGTTCCCTCATTTTAGCGGGTAAAACCTTTACGTGGTAATCTGCCCAAAAGAATTGGCACCCACAATGGGGCCCTTAGCCAAGAAATTCAGTTAAGCACCACAAAGTTCTGTTCCATGAAGTATGGCCAACGACAACAACCACTCCGATGGACTAGATAATCACGAAATCAACCATGAGACCATAGAGAGAACTCAAGACCCGACTATTCGGGTGATGACCGTACTTCAATAGAGAGAACTCAAGACCCGACTATTTCGGTGGCCACACATGAATGTGCAACAACGACCGAATCAACCGTCATTGCTGAATTACGGGCGTCTATGCTCGCCCTCTAGAAGGATTTGGAAAAACAAAGAGAAGCACATACTCGTTTTACCGAAGTATATGAGAAACAGATTGAATCTTTGACTAATAAAATGAACTTACTTCAATCGCAGGTACAATTAGGACCAAGCCTGCCACGAGTTTAAGGGACAATGGACGGCGTCGCCCGACATTTGAACTTGGATGACCTAAACCTGGTAACATCCAATGAACCCAAACAGGTAACCAGTTATCCGGTAAATAGTAATTCACTTTGCGCTGTCTGAGAGGATGCAGAGATGATCTACTACGCGAACGCCTTTTGGCCCTGGAAGATCGAATTACACAAGTTCCAAGGGCACCTCAACCGATAGCAGTTGAAATGAGAGACATTTACACTGATTCTCCTTTTGTGCCCGCTATCGCAAGATCGGCATTTCGAGGAAGTATCACGTTTCAAACGTAGCAAAGTACGAAGGGACAACAGATCTAGACCAACACATAACCGCCTTTAAGCAGACAATGGACATTAGTATGGTCTCCTTCGACATGAAGGAGATCATTATGTGTCGTTGGTTCGATATATAATACCCTATTAGGCCCGCCTTGAACTGGCATTCCCACTTACCACTTGGTAGCATCTCCTCCTTTGTTGAACTGGTTGACAAGTTTATAAACAGGTTTCTCCTTAGTTCGAGCTTAAAGTCAACAATGAGAATTTCCAACACCAAATACTCCCTTTTAGATTATTTTGGTTGAAATTAGAACTCCAAAATGTCATAGAAAGTAATGAAAATCGAAAAAGGAAGAACAAGTATCAATTTCTTTGATGATCTAGAGAGATTATGAAAAAAATTCAATGGAATCCGAAGAGGGGGGAAGCCGAAGGCTAGAAGGTTAATACATATTTATTAAGAGGCTAATACATATTTATTAAAAGATTTGAAATGATCAAATTACCCTCGTTTTAATAAAATATAATATAATATCAATTATTGAATCTTCTTGATCTAACAGTTTTGAAAGTTTCTTATTTTGTAAGATAAGAACAAATTTTATATAATCCAAACTTGGAGTTTAAGTATGAAAAACATTAAACTCTAAATTTATTTGTGGATGGATATTGTATAATATGATTGAACTAAGTAGTTTTTATAAAGAAGACAAAAAAACAAACAAATAAATATCTACCTAAAATATTATAAAGCAGAATACATGTATGTTGAAAAATTGCGCCACGTGGAATTTTTGAATAAAGTAATCTTACATTTTTTAATAATAAATATTATAATTATTTGTATCATTCTTTCTATATATCCAATTTTTTTATAAGATAATAACTTGATCTATATGTTGATATTTTTATGCATATTTTTTTTAATCTTTTAATAAGATTGGGATGCAAATATATATATAATTTTTTTATCTATATGTTAATAATAAATTGATCTAATATTTTTTATATTAATTTTATGCATAATATTTTTTATCTTTTAATAAGACTTGGACTTCAAGTATGTAATTTTTTATCTATATATTGATAAAATATGGGACACAATCTTAAAAATTCTTTTATAATTTATATAATTTTATTAAAAATATTATATATAAGTATTTTAAATTTTATAATTATATCAAATATTATATAATCTTTAGTAAAATTTGATTCAACTAGTTATATATTAATGGAGGACTAATTTGGAGATAGATCGCAAATGAGATCTGAAAGGATAAACATGCCAACTGTCCCGGTGTTTGACCATTGACAATCTCACAAAGCGAATTATATAATATCACTCACGGTATTTGACCGTTGACCATGCTATATCTCCACTACATATAAACACTCCTCGATCACTCTCTCAATTACCTTCATTCTCTCCATTAGCTTCAAACACTAGCCATGGTTTCCCTTTCCCTCCATCAACTTGTCCCTATCTTCCTCCTCCTCCTTCCCTCCGCCTTCTCCGCAACCTTCCTCCTCCCCGTCTTCAAAACCACCGACCACGCACGACCCCAATACCACGCCAAACTCCAGATCGGCACCCCACCCATCCCCGTCACCCTCACCCTCGACGTCAACAGCGCCTACACGTGGCTCGCTTGTGACCACGTCGGCTACAACCGTTCCTCCACCTACACCACCGTCCACTGCCACACCCCGGACTGCGACGCCTACAGCGGCGTCCAATCCGCCTGCATCGACTGCTCTGACCCCGCCAAACCCTCTTGCAACCTCAACCAGTGCGCCTCCCTCGGCTCCAACCCCTTCACCAAAATCGCCTTCCTCGACCCCCTCGTACGCGACTCCGCCACTCTCTACCGCCTCGAAACGCCCTCCTCCGCCCCCACTAAAACCACCCTACAAAGACTCCCTATCTCGTGCGCCAACGTGGCCACGCTCAAGGGCTTGTCTCAATACACCAATGGAATCCTCTCCCTCGCTAGAGCGCCTATTTCCCTAGAGTATCAACTCTCCTCCGCCTTCAACGTCCCTAAGAAATTCGCCGTCTGCCTCCCTTCCTCTGCCGCCTCCGCCGGAGCCGTCTACTTTGGCGACGGGCCCTACTTTCATGACGTGTCAAAAGCTATGGTCAGCGTCCCACTCTTGGTCAACGGAAACAGCTCCATACCGCGCTACGACTTGGGCGACCCTTCCATCATGCAATACATTAAGGTCAACGGAATCGAGATCGATGGCTCCCCAGTGAAGATCAACTCGTCTTTGCTTTCGATTAACGGCAGCGGTGACGGCGGGACCGTGGTGAGCACGATTGCGCCGTATGGTAAGCTGCACTCGGACATATACAAGCCGTTTGTTGACCTTTTTGTGGCGAAGGCGAAAGCTAAGAAGGTGAAGACGGTGGGGTTAGCGAGGAAGGAGTTTGGGGCGTGCTTTGACCCGAAGAGTATTCAGTATGATCCCAAAACCGGAAGCGGGTTGCCGGTGATTGAGCTGGTTTTGGAAGGGGGAGGGAGGTGGAGGATTTTCGGGTCGAATTCGGTAGTGAAGGTGAAGACGGAGGCTTGGTGTTTGGCGTTCGTGGAGGCCGGGGCAAGGCCGCTGCCGTGGTGGAAGGAGGTTAGTCCGGCGGTGGTGATAGGTGGGTTCCAAATGGAAGATAATTTGGTGGAGTTTGATTTGGAGAAGTCTAAGCTTGGGGTTACGTCTTCGCTTTCTAGGCTTGGGACTAGTTGTTCCCAACTCAAAGGGCTTTAACTTAATCATAGTTAAGTTAATGTGATCATTTGTGTTTAAAGTATACACGTACGTCATCGATCTGTTATGTTCAATTTCAGACCCCAAATGTTATGTAAGAGATTAATTGTGTCAAATACAATGAAAAAGATCACGTACGGTGTTTGAGAAATGGATTAGTTTGCTCGATTCTGTTCGCAATTTCAAATGGATTGCACATATATATATATATAATATAATGTTGGTGTTTTATTTATTACTTTGATCAGAAGTATATGCATATATATATAGATTCGTTTTTTTAGATAATTTATATACGAGGAAGTCAACGGTGTTCCAATCATCATCGATCTGATAGATTTGACTTTGACGCATATACTAAAGTCAGTGCTAATTAAGAGTTGCGTGGATATCGAGTGGTATGGATCCTGTCCACTCTTCGCTTGATATTTGAATCATGATCTCGTAAATGCTCTTCATCTGAGAGAGTTTACTGCATTCTACCTAAGTTTGGAACTTGATGCGACCCCGTCATGGATGCTAGCCAGGAGGCCGACTCATTCACACTTCGCTCGGATGGCCACGTCACCCGTGTCAGGGCTCGCGCAATCCAGACCGCGACGCAGTCACTCGTGTCGCGCCTTTCCGCAGGCCACGACGCGCCCCCCTCCGTGCCGACGCACACTGCCTTGTGCATCCTCGGCGTCGAGGAACCTCAAGTTGAGCCCTCGGTGCCAACCTTCACCACCTTGGCACCATCGGACTCAACCCTTGCACCGGACCCAGGATCGTGTCTTCAGGTTCAAGTGCCCCGCACCCCGTCTTGCGCACCAGCGTCCTCGCCAGCGCCGTAGATCCTCGCTAGCGTCGTGTCACGATCCTCGCCAGCGCGCGCCAGACCCGCGATGGCCTTGTCGCGACACTGCGGTGCTAGTCACGGACGACCTATCCTATTTCTACTATTTTTAGCATGTTTTCTAATTCCGAACATTACTATTGTTGGTTTTATAGAATTAGGAAGTGTTTATTGGGCCTTGCGCCGATGGACTTGGACTCACGCCGCTGGGCCTAGCTTGCATGCTAGCCCTAGGCGGGCCTTAGGGTTTTCTCATATTTTTTTTGTGCCGCACCTATATATAGGGTGCTATGTTATTTGTTTCAATTCAGCGCACATTAGAGTTTAATATAGTAGAGGATTGCTCCTTATTTTGCCCTAGTGTCATTGTGCCGCCCTTATAATATCGTCAAAGCTCTAAACTTCTCGCAATTGCTCTCGCGTTCTCAATCAATTCTATCACTCCAACGGTGATTCAAGTTCTCACAAGTCTTCCGCCGCGTACTTCGAGACCCAATACTCAAACAACGCACCGATTCGTCGCATACCGTAACGAGGGACGCATCAACTGGCATCAGAGCCACGGTTTGAGTAAGTCTCGCTTCACCCTTTCTAGTTCATTCTCACACGGTTTGAGTAAGTCTCGCCGAAGGGAGTATGATCACAACATTGATTGAGGAATTTCAAAGGCTAAAAGATTGATCACTGATACACTCTTGTTTAGTATGGTTAACTCTTGTATTTTAGGTATGATTTGAGTGTGTTTAGGTAAGTTTTGAGCATAATTGTCATATGAAGACCGAAGACACGATTTGAAGAATTGCAAGAGTTTTGAAGACAAGTGTTGATTTGGAGTTGTTTCGACACCACTTTCTTGTAACGCTTATTCCGAGAGCTACGGTGATCGGATGAAGCTGAATTTTGTATCATTGGAAAGCTTACTCGAAGAGCTACAATTCATCTTTTTACGGCGAGTTCAAATTCCAACTCTAAGTGGGTCAAAACCACCTCCGAAGTTGACACCAGTAAGTTGTCAGAAGATCCGCGCCCGCGGAAAATTTCCGCGCTCGCGGATCGTTGAGCATCCGCGGCCGAGGGTAGAGGATTGATCCGCGCCCGCGGATTATTTCCGCGCTCGCGGATTTTGGCTTTTCAGCGACGCCTTCGTTTCTTTTATTCTATCTTTTTAGTATTTTTCTATCTTAGGGTCTCGAATATTTTTCTACTATTTAAGCTTAGTTTCGTTTTCAGTTTAGGGTGACACAATTTAGAGACACAATTCTTGCATACTTTTACTTTTAGGTTTTTATTTCAGTATTATGGAGAACTAATTTCCCTTTGGAGTTTGTTTAATCAAGGAAGCCTTTTTATGTATTTCTTGAGATTCTGGTAACTTTTCTATCCCTTGGTTAATATCAAAACTCTTGTGCTTAATTTCATGATTATGAATTGATTTCTCTTGGTGCGCAACTTGTTGGATTTGATTGATATTCTACTGTTTGGATTAGTTTGATTGTTGTCTGTGCAATCTTATTTATCCTTGAAACAACTCTTTTCTAGGACCGTGGACTAGAATTGAGAAAGAGTGTTTGATTGTTATTTTATGCATGAGACTCGTAGCTTGATTGCATGAATTAATATCCTTCTATCCTTAATATTTTGTATGATTTGAATTAAGCGTTCTTGTTCATATCATCGTTTCGCTTAGACCGTGGACAAGCGGATATCTTTTATAAGGATTGGAATTAACTAGGGAATTAATAGAAAAGTGGATGAATCAATGATCGAATGATTAAAAAGGTGGAATTGATTGAATGAACTCTGCTTTCCTTCACTTGATTTAATCTCAACAATATTTGCTTATTTGTTTGCTTGCCTGAACTCCAAAGCCCCTGTCTTTACTCTCTGCTGATTGATCAGAATCCCGGTTCTCTTGGGTTCGACCCCTTACTTGCACACTATACTAGTTGTTAGTTTAGGGTTATTTATCTTTGATCTTGGCAACAACGATTTTAGCCGAGTCAATCACGGAATATAAAATGTTGATCATAGAAGTCGAAAGGGTCAAACTCATTAATACTTCTATCACTTTTAACCTCCATCTTTTAAATGGATTGGATATTGTAAATATGAGATTTTAAGGGAAAATTAAACATGTATTGATTTAAATGAGAATAGTCTTTATTAGGAAAAATAGAAATAAATTTGGGTTATTTAATTAAAAAATAGAAATAAATTTAGATCATTCGATTAAAAAAATAAAATAAAAAGTATTTTTTATTTTATTAAGTCTTTTTACTTATTTAGAATGATATAAATTAAGTGAATATATGTGCACAAACCATTGTAACATACAATATAATATTGTGTGAACGTACTTATTGCATGTGAAAATATGTTAAATTTTTTGAAGTTAAAAGGTGGTTATATGTGAATATCTCTTATAATAATGTGAACATGTGTATAAAATATGCGAATGGAATATAAAATGTTAAGCGTCTATTTTTTGGCAAAAACAAGTTAAAAATTTTTATTTTTTTATTGTTTTTATTTTTATTTTTTTGTCAATCTTTTTACGCCTTTTAACGTATATATGATGATTTAATCGAACATAAACATATGACCATAAAACAACCTTCATCCAGCAGGATGCTCTAGGGCGACCACTAGCTTGTTAGTGACCGCCCTAATCTCTTTCATTATCAAAATAAAATATGACCATAAAACATGAACAAACAATGCTAATATATTACCACACTTACAATATATATGAACATATTATAAAATCCTTAAATTTTTAAGGTGATAATATGTAAATATGATGAAAATAATCCTATTTTAATAAAATAAGATAAAACAATAATCCTTATATTTGCTAGATCAAATGATCCTAATTTTTTTTATAGGATAAGGACAAATTTTATATAACCCACCTTCAGAGTTTAAGTATGAAAAATATCAATATATATCTTCTAAACCCGAAGCACTTTTGGGCAGATTCGTCATTAAAAATTTATATCCCAGCCAAACCTATTTTTAATAATGATTTTTTTATAAATTATATATTATGTAATTCAATCACCTTATGGAATTTCCAATTTTATCCACTCACCTTACTTAATAATTTTTTTTTATCAATTTTATATGTGATTGGATAAATTTTTAACTCTACCCATTATTTTTATCTTTGTTCATTATATATAATATTTAATTATCTTATATCCATATAGTCTAACTTTTTAATTATCTTTTTCAATTTACTATGAGATTGGATAACCTTTTATCTCTACTATTCTTTTTATCTTTGTTCATTTTCATTATATTGTAATATTTAATCTTCTTTCTATCCATATAATATAGATAAAATATACGGAGTACTACATAATTGATCGTATGGTTATTTTTTTCATAATTACGGTTTGTATGTACAATATTTATGAAAATTATACATATGATAACGAAACTTGCAAAAAGTATAGTTAAAATTGATCAATTTTAAAGATTACGATTTGTCTTACGAATATTAACTTTATCTTGAAAATTAGTTCATTATATTCTAATATTAAGTATTAATTTGGTATGATTATCAATTTGATATCTTTTTTATCCATAAATATGATAAATATAAAATTATTTTTATAGCTTTTCTATCTATAAGTGTAAATATTAAGTTTCTATCCATAAATACGACAAATATAATATAGTAATATAATATCCCAACTATCCTTTTTTACTTCAAAATTCCATAATAAATTAATTTAATATCTCTAAATGAGATAGATAACTTTTATATCTATAAGTATAAAATATGGACCATATTTTAATTTACGAGTTTTCAATATTAAATTTTCAGATTCTTTTATATTAACTTTTTATTAAAAATTATACTAACATTTTTAATTAGTATGAACGATATTTGTAATCATGTATTTTTATATTAATATCGAATTTTTATATTAATTTTTTGTTTATAAGTATGCCAATGTTTTTAATGAAAATTGACCATATTTTTCATTTTAATTTCGAATTTTTAATATTAATTTTCTATTTTTAAGAATGATAACTTTTTAAATTTTCATCCATAAATATGTCAGGTTTTATATATTAATGTTCTGTCTATAAATATGATAGTTAAACACAATATTTTCATTAAATTAATTTCAGTCACCATAGTTTTAGTTACGAAATTATTTTTATTAATATTACATCCATAACTATGCCCACACTTTTTTAATTAATATGGACCATGTTTTTAAATCTAGAATTTATATTAACTTTTAGATTTTAGTAGATTGTTTTTTTCATTCACAAATATGACAACTTTTAAATTTTCTAACCATAATCATGATGATTTTTATACCATTTTATATTAATAAGTATGACAATTTTTTAATTAATATCGGTATAGATATGCTATGTTTTATAATATATTAATTTTCTATTCATAAGTATGTTGATTTTTTATATTACAGACTCCTTAATAAATAAATAAAAAATTATTCATCCCTTAATGTTAAACAGTTAATCGGCTCAGTTTAGGTTCGGCTGAGTACAAGTTCATGTCATTAAAATTTACGAGTTGATTGGGTCAATTCATTGAGGTTTTTGTGCGGATTTGCGTCAACCCAATAAGTTAAGAAAGTTAAATTTTGTATGATTATTACATAAATATTATAATATTATTTTTAAAAATAAGATAATATTTGTATTCATTTTAATAATAAAAGATATTATTATAATTAACTTAAATATTTATAATATTATTTTATTGTATAAATTATAATACATATATCATATTTAAATAATGTATTACAATTTTTATTTAAAAAAGTTCTCGGGCAAGGCCCGAGTCATCAACTAGTTAAACTCTATTTTTATATATGGATAGTATGATCTAAAAACTTTTAAGTAGTTTTTATAAAGAATACAAAAAAACTAAAATAACTATTACTCCGTATATATTAATCTACTATATATATATATAAAGCAATAAGGTTTGGAGCCTTCTCATTACGCCACGTAGGATTTCGCCACATGTCGATCCTATATTAAGCCATCTCAGATTTTTACACGTGTCATTTTCTTATAATTTAGACGTCTTTATAAATATTCCATGTCATAGTCCACATGTCAAATTTTTTCCATGTCACTCATATGTTATGTACACATCATATTGCCACATAATCTACAAATCTCAATCAATTTTTTAATTTTTTTTATATTGGATTACAATAATGTTTTTTTGGAAATTTAGTTACATATTTCGAGAAGTTTACATGTAAAAATATTTTTTACCATATCTTTATGATCCTAATAACTCTCTAATATAATCTACCAAAAAAACTCTCATAAATATATACAGAGATCTTATCCTATAATATTTTTAAACTACAAAATTAATAATATTAATTATCCATGTATATGATATGATCATATATGTACATACATAACGAATATATTGAACAATAAAATTAACAATTAACCTATTTTCTAGCAAAATAAAAATTGGTTAGTAAAAATTAATTTCCATGAAATTGACCTAAAAATATTTTTTATGTAATTTATAGGTTAAGATTTTAACTATCTTCACGATCCTAACTAATGATGACCAAAATAGTAAATAAGAAGTGGGCCCGGGGTACGAGGATTAAACGGACCCCACAAGACTCCCAAGGTGGTTCCGGGGCCCACAACTATATCCACCTTTTATTTAAACAAAGTTCCAATCCCCGCGAGATCTCCCCAAAGCCTTGGAGCGAGGTCTCGACCTCGTAACCGACTCAACTGACACCCCCGCCCATCTGGTCCACTCAACTGCCACCGAACTCCCCAACCAATCAACGATTGCCTCACCTCCGGACCAATCAGAAGTCGCGATCTCGGGCATCCCATATCGGATAAACACCAAAACACGATTCCCTAATTCCCTATAAATAGGGGAGAACCTCGTAGGTAAAAGGGGTCGAAAAACATCTTGAACTCAAGAACTGTCATGCTCGTTGAAGATCGACGTGATTGAAGCCTCGATAAAAGACCTCGCAATAGACGAGCAAAGTCCACAAAAAGACTTCAAGTCATCAAGAGTCCTCGCACACATCAAAGACCTCGCTACATCGTATTCTTCGATAGACCTTGCAGCAAGATAACCAAGAAATACCAGAGTATTAGAATCTTTAGCAACTAGGAGATCTCGGATTCTGTTTAATCGAGATCTCGAACCTCGTAGGAGGTCTAGGGTGTAATTTTCGATAGTTCATTAGCCTCGTTGGCTTGTAAACCTCACTGTAAAGAAAATCATAAGTAAAGAAGCAAGTGTTTGCACTTTCCAATACAACTATCTTGTTCTTTGTCTTTTAGCGAGCTTTTATTTCGGGTTTCATCACTGGCGCCGTCTGTGGGAAAGTTTTCATCCTAAGCAGTTTCCCGAATAGTGCAAACCCTGGCTTTAATCCTCTCAAAATGGCCTGCCCAAACAATTTCTTTCCCCAGCATCCCGATAACATGCCTGAGACCGCGCAGTGGACAGGCGCGGGGCCTCCGGGCTGCCCATTCGTGGTTCCCCCGGGCTGGACCTACACTGCCCCACAAAACCCATACCCATTCCAGGGGTACGAACAGGGAGGAGTTTCCCCTAACCTGTACCCGGGGTACGGACAGTATCAACAAGGTTTCGCCCCTTCACGCGTCCCCATGCCGCCCCCGGGGGAACCTCACTCCGAGTACGTGCCTGCGTACGTCCCCGGACATATGTCGGGACGCGAGACCTCTACCAACGGTTCATCCACGGAAAGACCTCCCCGAGATCCCATGCAAATCTCGCGTTCTCGATCGCGACGTTCGAGAATGCAGGACCCAGAGTTGTCCGAAACGGCGAGAAGCGCTCCCAATCCCACCAACGCGAGGCCTGCGACGACAGCGCACCCTCTAAAGTCGAAGTCGCATCGACAACCCGCCGAGTTTGGATATCGTAACCCCTTCGCGATCAGGATCCAAGAGGCACCCATGCCCAAGGGTTTCCATTGGCCACAAAAGGGGCTTTACGACGGTACGGCCGACCCCGAAGACCATATAAAGCACTTCGCCGTCCAGATGAATGTCAACTCCTACAATGAATCCATTTTCTGCCGCATCTTCCCAACCACCTTGGACAAGGCCGCAATGACGTGGTTCACCAGCCTCAAAGTAGAGTCGGTGGCCTCATTCCCTCAGTTGTGCGAGTCCTTTATCGCACACTTCAACGGCTCGAGAAAGCGCAAGAAGAACACGCGGGATCTTCGCGGTATCGAGCAGGGTGAGAGCGAGTCGCTGGGAACCTTCTTCACAAGATTCACCACCGCGGTCGCGGAGATTGCCCACATCGACGAAGCATCGGTGCGAGACATCCTCATGGGCAACCTATGTGGAGGGTCCTTTAAAAATTTTATTTTTCGTAAAAACCCGACGACGTACGACAGCCTGTGTGCCAGAATCACGGCCCAGGTGTACGCCGAGGACGCCGCCAATCAAAGCTCGAGGCCACGGACCGACAGAGAAGTCGTGACTGAGGCGAAGGGAAAGGCAAAAGTGGCCGCGCCGGTCGCAAAGGATGCATATATGACGCAGACCCATGACCGGCGCGCCGACTACAAAAGCAACAACACAAACAACAACAGAAACAACAACAGGAACAACAATAACAACCGCGGGAGCGGTGGTGGAGGTTGGAGTTTCTTTGGAGGGAAACCGCGAGGTTACCAGGGCAAAGGCGGTCCCGCATACAATCCAAATGAAAAGAGGCGTGCCAACCCCGCATCAGGGGCCAATACCGTACAACAAGGCCCGGCCCAACCGCGGACTAGCAACGCCGAGCCGCACACCGCAGGACAAGCACGTCCCGGGCAGACCGCGACACCCGATGGATACATTCATACCATCTCGGGTGGACCCTCGCTGGCGGGGTCGAGTCAGGCGGAGAGAAAGAGGTACGCATGGGCGAGTCACCACGAACCCTCGGTGTATAGCGTTGCGCAAACATCGCGGTCTCACGTGAGCTTGGCCTTCACATCCGAAGACGCTGAAGGGCTTCACATGCCGCACTCCGACCCTCTGGTGGTCCACGCTCAGTTGGGCTCAAAAATAGTAAAGAGAGTGCTAGTGGACACGGGATCCTCTGTGGACATTATGTACTTCGGTGCCTTCGAGCAGTTGGGCATCTCTGCGACATCCCTGAAGCCCTACGCAGGGAAGCTTACCTCCTTCTCGGGAAATGAGGTCGACGTCGCCGGTCTCATTGACCTCTGGATGACACTCGGCACCGGCTCCACAACGAGGACCGAAATGGTGGAATTTACGGTGGTGCACCTTCCCTCAGCCTACAACGCGATCATCGGAAGGGTCTCCCTGATGAAGTTTCAGGCGGTGGTTACCATCTACCACCTCAAAATGAAGTTTCCCACCGAAGAAGGTGTCGGGGAAGTAAGAGGCAATCAAGAGGAGGGCCGCGTTTGCTACGCGACCTCGGCAAAGCAAAGGAGTCCCGTATTCATGGTGGATTCTGTTGCCGAGGCAGACCTCGAAGTCCGGGATTTCACCATCCCCACTCCCGAGGCAGAAAGAAGGGTAATATCCCCCTTCGAAAACAAATCTGAGAAGATCTACTTGGGGGAAAGCCTCATCGGGACATCTGCAACGTCCCTAGAAGCTCTGCTCGCTGGGTCGCGCGACGTGTTCGCCTGGACCGCGAAGGACCTCCACGGTGTTCCTCGGACACTGGCCCAGCACTCCCTGAACGTCGATGTCGCCACCCGCCCCGTGGTGCAGAGACGAAGAAAAATGAACGAAGAAAGGGCAAACGCCGCTAACGACGAAGTGGAAAAGCTGCTCGCCGCCGAATTCATCCGTGAGGTCCAATATCCGAGGTGGTTGTCCAACGTCGTACTGGTCAAAAAGGCCAGCGGCAAGTGGCGGATGTGCGTGGATTTCAAAGACCTCAACAACGCGTGTCTCAAGGACAGCTACCCCCTGCCCTCGATTAATGAGCTCGTTGATTCAACAGCGGGTCACGAGGTCCTGAGCTTCCTCGACGCATAATCGGGGTACAACCAGATCTCGATGAATCCACGTGACGAGGAAGAGACCTCCTTCATCATGCAGCGAGGAACGTACTGCTACAGGGTCATGCTATTCGGCTTCAAGAACGCTGGGGCCACATTTCAGCGCCTCATCGACCGGGTCTTTAAGAACCACCTGGGGAGGAATGTGTCGGCTTACGTCGACGACATCGTAGTGCGGAGCAAGAGCCCTGAGGAACATCTGGTCGACCTCGCTGAGGTTTTCGACACACTCAAGCATAACCGCCTCAGCCTGAACCCCGAGAAGTGCGTCTTCGGCGTATCTTCGGGGAAATTTTTAGGTTTCATGATCAGTGAACGCGGGATCGACGTCAACCCCGCCAAAGTAGAGTCAATCCTCTCAATGAGGTCTCCGAGGTCTCGAACTGAGGTACAACGACTCAACGATGCTGTGAAGTACCTGGGAAGGTTTTGCTCCCGTTTGGCGGACAAATCCCTTCCCTTCTTTGCCGCCCTCAAGAAGAATGACAAGTTCGTCTGGGACGAGGGGCTCGAGGTCGCATTCACCGAATTAAAGACCTTCCTGTCAAAACTCCCCACTTTGTCATCCCCGTTGGCGGGCAAAGATCTGCAGTTGTACGTCGCAGTGAGCCCAGAAACGGTGAGCGCGGTGCTGACGAGAGAGGCCATGCACCCCGTATACTTCGTAAGTCGCGTGCTCCAACCTGCGGAGCAGCGATACTCCCCGGCGGAGAAGATGGCATTGGCAGTTGTGACTGCCGCAAGGCGACTTCGCCCTTACTTCCATGCACACCCCATTCAAGTCCTCTCCGATCTACCACTTCGCCAAATCCTCCACCAACCCTGTAATAACCCTCTTTTTCAAGAAGGACAATTATGTAATTTCCTTTTTATTTTGTTTAATAAAATAAATTATGGCAATATCCTCATAATAATGATATATTGCTTACCTAAGTTATTTTATTAAGTGAAAATTAATAACTAACCCCTAAAGGGTTATTTGAAATAATAATAGACCTTACCAATATGTTAAAAAGAAATAAAGAAATAAATAAAATTAGAATTTTATGAGAAAGACCTCAAAAGTATTTAAATATATTTTTATAAACAAAGAGAATTATTGTAAAAATATTTTAATTAAAAGTTTTATTCTTTAAAAAGATATTAAGGATATTTATTAATATCAAGGGCATTTTTTGTCCATTTCTTAAACTAGAGGTGTTGTTTGTGCAAATTCTTGAAAATAGATTCAAAAACGGGGGTTCTTCTTCCCCAACTTGTTCTTAACTTCAAATGGAAAATTTGATCTCGTTTCTTAACGAAAATGGATTCCGTAAAAGCCTACTTGTCACATTTTTAACCCTCTACAAGTTCCCTCAATCAATTTGGGAGCAATCAATCAAAATCATCCCGAAAATCTCGTTTTAGGTCAAAGTGCACCGTTTTTGGAATCCTTCAAATTAAATTCGAATTGAAGAAGGATAAGGTCGGATTTAAGATGGAAAGGATTGGGATGAGTCAAAGGACGGATTAGAAAATCAATCTCGATTCAATTACAACATAAATCACCCATAAATGGGCGAAATCAACGGGATTGTGTCTAAGGCATTAATGGAGGATTTCGGGCTCGTTTTTGGAGCGTTGAAGCTCATTCTTGGCCCTATAAATAGCTCTTCCCATTGCCTATCTAACCTTAAGCAAAATCACTCCCTTTCCAATCGGAATTTGGTCAAAAACCGATCTAGAAACCCACATAAAAACCAGTCTCTGTTTTCAAATGACCTCACCGGAAGGGCCTGTTTAGCGGCGTTTTCCGGCCACCACGGACCACCTCAGCTGCCGATTCTGCCAACAGTAGGTAGGTCTGCTCGTCCCGGTTCCAACGACACCTCACACGCCTTGAACCGATTCCAGACGAAGGAGAACGAAGCTTCTGAAGTTGGAGACGCGATTTGTTGATGTTGCTGTACGTACCAGGCCCGCGGGCCCGACCCGGCCCGTTTGGCTGACCCTCTTCACCCATTCTTGCTTTATTTTGGTATTTCATTGATTGGGGTATTTAAAATAAAATAAATATTTTTAAATCTTGATTTAAAAGATGTTAAAAATATTTTTATGAAAGAAAAGTAGCAAGTATATATTTTGATAAAATTTGCATATAGAAAGGAAATGATGAATATTATTGATTTTATGTCTTAAAATATGTACTTTGAAAAAGGTTATGATTTTTTTATTGAAATAACATATGGGTAAATATTCTTAATTAATATGTATGCATAAAGATAAAGAATCCACAATATGCAATACAAAGAAATTAAAAAGGTCCTACATTAATAAAGAAAGATTTTATTAATGTTAATAAGATAAGTTTATTAGAAATATAAACTTAAACGAGTCATAAGAATTCAACTTACGAGGAAAAGTTGAACAAAATAAATTGCTTATAATTTATTTTGTATCTTATGTATGAATCAGGAAATGGAAATCAATCGTTAGATTGCAAGCTCGTCTAAGATAATTCTCGCTCGCCTTCGAAACAAGGCAAGTGGTGGTTCGCTCTCATACTTTTATCATGAATACTTTTATTCATTTTTGCATGTTGTGTTGGGAACGCTTGTTTGAATAAAATGAACTTAAGTTATTATAGAGATAATGACCATGTGGAAATGTATAAAGGAATTAGGGTTTATTATGCATAGAAATAATGACTCCATGGCAGCTTATTGTTATTATTACTATTATGCGCTAGAACTTATACTTAGGTTGCAATGTTTGTGCACCTGTTTGTTTCACGGTCTCATTTTGAGATTCGTTGTTTTGGACTAGCGTAGAATTAGGGGTGGGGGTTCACTAACCCCTAAAGACCTCTTTATAATATTTTGCATTAGGATGGACCTAGACCCTAATGCTGGTCATGACCCTGCTCACTCAACCGTTTTGAGGAGTGTTTGGCACCTAGCTAGTGCCTTGTATCGGGACTTAGGAACCCGTTCCGCCCTTTGTGGGATTCTATATATTATGGCATATCGCGTTGCCGTCTTAAAAGCTACCAACTTGAATGCAATGTTTTGTAATTAAATAAGATAAGTGCTAGTGCACACCCATTAAAACGTGTTCAGGGTGGTGACTACAACTTGGAAAACCACTCTGGCTCCCGGCTTTGATTAATCTATTTTCGAATCTGAATTCGGACAACATGCATTCGGTGAGGTTGGTTGTAGATTTGATAAGTCGACGGAGGCTTTTCAAAATATTGGTTGATAATTAAAGTTCCCAACATAACCTTTCTCAAGGAACCATAGCCTTGTGGTGTCCTAATCTCTTTTCATCACATTTCTCATTTCGTGAGATTATTTGGGTTATGTCATCGACCGACTTTCATTCGGAGACCGATGGTCATAATGCAACTAAGATCACAAGAACCTCACATAAAATTCCACTTGCGTAGTCTTTCATTAGACTGACCAACCGCTTTATTTCTTTTGCATGGCCGGCTGGTGTCAACCGTCCCTATACGGAACATCAGGGAGTAAAGGAGTGGTGATTCGAGATTGAAGTAGTTGAAGTCTTTGCAAGTTTCTTTTGAATAACTCTGTTTTAGTTTTAAGGTCGAGATCCTTGGTCTGTAAGGACCGCCTTCAAGAATTTTACTTCCGCTTAGTTCAAGACTATTTAATCTTTTTTTTCCGCAAGTATTCGGATTATTCAAGATTGTGAAAGTTGGACATTTGTTTAATATTTACTGAATTATCATTATTTATTTATATCTTGAATACCGTGAAAGCCTTGGGTGGCTTCGGAGTGTAAATTCCGAGGTCACTGGCGGTAATATCTCCGATGGAAAAACGGGGGTGTTACAAACCCGCTCTCTCCGGGCGTATGACAAAATGGGCGGTCGAGCTCTCCGAGTTCGACATCAGCTACCTCCCAAGAACCGCGATGAAGGGGCAGGCCCTCGCTGACTTTATGGTGGAGGTCACCTTTCCCGAAACCGACTCAAGCTCGGAGGAGTGGAAGGTCTTCGTCGATGGCTCACGATGTGATGCCGGTGGTGGGGCCGGGGTATTCCTCGCAGGTCCCTCAATCGAAACAGAGTACGCCCTCAACTTTTCTTTCGAGGCCACTAACAACGACGCCGAGTACGAGGCCATGATCGCCGGGATCGAAATGGCGCTCCTTAGCAAAGCCCGCCGAATCAGGGTCTACACAGATTCCGAGCTAGTGGCATGACAGCTCAATGGCCAATATGACACCGGGACGGGGTTCCTACCAGCTTACCGAGAAAAGGTAAAGGCCTTGGTGTCATGCCTAGAAACGTTCGCGGTAGAATCCATCCCACGCACCTCGAACACAAAGGCGGATGCTCTCGCGAGATTGGGATCTGCCCTTCCCTTGGAAGTAGGGAATCGCGTGATGATAGAGAGAAAACTGTCGCGAAGTGTGACAAACGAGATCCTCTCCATCAGAACCGAAGACTGGAGGTTCCCGTTGACACGATATGTGGAAAGCGGCGTCCTGCCAGCGGACCCCGCAATGGCCAGGAAACTAAAGATGCAGGCGGCTCGCTACTGCGTAATCGGCGGCCAGCTCTACCGCCGAGGTTACGCCGAACCCAACCTGCTTTGCGTGCCTCCCGAGGTCACGGATCACATCCTCTACGAAACGCATGAGGGGGTCTGCGGCGGTCACCCAGGGTGGCGGGCCTTGGTCCATAAAATCATTCGCCTGGGATACTTCTGGCCCACTCTCCGGCAGGATGCGAAGGCCTACGTCCAATAGTGTGACGGGTGCCAGAAGCATGCGAACCTCCAGCACGTCCCAACCGCCCCCCTCCATTCCATCCACGCACCCTGCCCATTCGCGATGTGGGGAATGGACATCCTCGGGCCATTTCCCAAAGCAGCAGGCCAAGTATAGTATGTCTTGGTCATCGTCGATTACTTCACGAAGTGGATCGAGGCGCAATCCATGGCAAAAATTACCGGAGCAAAGGTCTGCGAGTTCCTGTGGAAGAACCTCGTCTGTCGTTTCGGCGTCCCCATGACCATCATGACGGATCATGGCCCCCAGTTTGACTGCGAAGAAACCCGCACCTTCTGCTCCGAGTTGGGCATAGCCCTCAAATTCTCCTCCGTGGCCCACCCCCAGTCCAATGGCCAAGTAGAAAATGTCAACGCCCGCATCTTGACCGACCTGAAGAAGCGACTGGGCACAGCGCAAGGTCGCTGGGCCGAGCTACTCCCCCTCGTCATTTGGACATATCGCACGACCGCGCGCCGCGCAACGGGCGAGACACCCTTCGCCCTAACTTACGGGGCGGAGGCGCTAGTCCCTGTGGAAACCCTGGTCCCGTCGGCGAGAGTCTTTAACTTCGACGAGAAAGAAAACGAATCCAACCTCAAAGTCGAGCTACAATTCAGAGACGAATTGCGCGAGGTAGCTGACCTGCGCTCCCGAGAATACAAGCGTCGTGTGGTTGTTTATCACGACAAAAAGGTCAGACCTCGTCTTTTGGCCACGAGAAACCTCATCCTGAGGCATACCGAGGGTGGCAAATTAGATCCCAACTGGGAGGGCCCGTATCTCCTCGGGGAAGAGGTCGCGCCCGGAGCTTTTAAGCTCAAAGATAACGAGGGACGCACCTTGAGCAAAACATGGAACATCGCCCGACTCAAAAAATACTACGTGTAAAACTCTCTAAGTGTCTATGGTTCTGTTTTGTGAATAAAGGATTGCAGGCTTTTCGAAAACTCCCAAAAATCTCTCCCAAAAATGAGAATCTCGTTTGGTCCACCCCTCGCATCCCGCTTGGGATTGGAGAACCTCGTTTGGTCCACCCCTCGCATCCCACTTGGGGTCGGAGAATCTCGTTTGGTCCACCCCTCGCATCCCGCTTGGGGTCGGAGAATCTCGTTTGGTCCACCCCTCGTTTCCCGCTTGGGGCTGGAGAACCTCGTTAAATCCACCCCTCGCTTCCCGCTTGGGGTTGGAGAATCTCGTTAAATCCACCCCTCGCTTCCCGCTTGGGGTTGGAGAATCTCGTTAAAATCCATCCCTCGCTTCCCGCTTGGGGTTGGAGAATCTCGTTTAAATCCATCCCTCGCTTCCCGCTTGGGGTTGGAGAATCTCGTTAAAATCCATCCCTCGCCTCCCGCTTGGGGTTGGAGAATCTCGTTAAAAGTCCATCCCTCGCTTCCCGCTTGGGGTTGGAGAATCTCGTTAAAATCCATCCCTCGCCTCCTGCTTGGGGTTGGAGAATCTCGTTAAAAGTCCATCCCTCGCTTCCCGCTTGGGGTTGGAGAAACTCGCGCAAAACATGCGAAATCCGGGCGAGGCTCATGATCTCGATACAGAGTTAGAAACACGTAATGTGGCCTGAGTACCACAACAATTGTGGCACTCGAACCATGGGGTTGGATGGATATGCACGAGCATGAGCCAAACAAACAAACAATCATGAGAAAAGGAAAATGATATAAAAAAAAGTGGGCCACGAGGGCCCAGATGTTTAATTACAGACCCCGCAGGGCCGCCAAAATAAAGGCCACAAGGGCCCAGATGTTTAAATTACAGACCCCAAGGGGCCACCAACAAAAAAAAAACAACAGAAACAGACAACAACATCCTTTAAATCTTCGAGGCTTCGACGGTAGGGGCGGAGGATTTCGTAGGATCTTCGGGGGCTTGAGCAATGGGGTCCTTGGGAATCTCCAAGGCAGGGGCGGGGATAACAGACGGTTGCAAGCTTGGCGCATCTTCCCGAGCGATGTCCGCCAAGGTAGGCGCCTCGCTGGTCACAGTGCCGTCCTCGTTGGGAAAGAATTCACATTCTCTCTCGGGCTCTTCCCCGTCAAGTTCCCCCATAGTCTCCTCATAGTTGGGGATGAAGAACTTAATGCGGGGGTCAATGTGCCCGTACTTCGTGACCGCCTGTTTAACCCCCATACGGACGGATTGGTGGAACATCTTCCTCACACTTTCGACCAACTCCGCCTTATAGTTCTCGGGGTTCACGTACCTAGGCCCCTCGGCTTCCACCTCCTTGCTAAGCTCAACAACACGCCGTTGGAGTCGGGTAATCTCCTCCTCGGCTTTCTGAAGCTCCGCCTCCTTTTCTCTAAAGAATTGATGCTCCGCGGATAGCTGCCCCTTGAGCTTTGCGACTTCGTCCTTGAAGTCCCCGTTCTCTTCCTTCAAGTCCCTGTTCTCCTCCTTCGCTTTCCTCAAATCCTCCCTGACCCTCGAGGCGTCCTTGGCCTCATCTGCCGCTGCGACCTCCGCGGCGCGAACACGCCTTTCGGTCTCCGCGAGGTCCTTTCCCCTCTTCTCGATCTCGGTGTCGCGCTCTTTAAGCCTCACCTCCAGCCTATCCATCTTCCTATGGAGGAGGCTGACGCGGCCACAGTTGTAGTTCGCGAAGAAGGTGTTCTGAAACAAACGAAGAATACGGTAAGACAAGAGCAATGATAGTAAAACCAACAAAAGCGACCTCGTAAGAATAAGACGTACCATCGCTGAATAACGGAGGATCTCGTCGTTAATAGCGGCCTCCGAGAGGTTGTTGCTCCACGCAACCTCCTCTTTCCAGGCTGTCCTGTCCCATTCATCGGGCACGCCCCGGGAGGGTCCGGGGCAATGGAACTTTTCGGCGGGAGGCCCGGTGGCCGAGATGACTCGGCTCAGAGCGCCAGGGCGCTCGATCTTCTCGCTCCCTGTGGTTTCCCCCTGGCCGTCCCCTTTGCGTTTCTTCCTTTTTTCCCGCGGGGAGACCCCTCGTCCTTCCTTTTGGACCCGGCCTTATCCCCGGATCCTCGAGGGATTTGGGAGGACGTCCTCGTGGCATCCCCCTTGGCCGTCGTCCCCCCACTCGTCTTCGCCTCCGACGCCGAAGGCGTCGGGGCTGTCGTCTTCAATTGCGGGGCGGGAGGCCTCGCTTGCGGTGTCGGCTCGATAATGACGACCCCCTTCTGACCTCGGGGAACGAGGGCCATAGAAGAAGAAGTCACAGGCCTTTTGCCCTGCGACTTCGAGGTAAGAGCGTCAAGTAGGTCCACTGTCAAAACAGAGAAGGGGTATGAAAGTTAGATAAAAAAAAAGCAAAAAAACGAGTTAGCAAGGTTTAAACCCTCGCGGCTTAGAGACGGTAATAAAACAAAACAGGCCGGCGAGGTTTATAACCTCGCTTCCCAACAACAAAAAGAAGAATCAAGAAAGAGATTGAATACCCTCTTTGCCCTCGCTAGGGGGGAGGCTGAGACTCAGGCCAGCCCGCTCAAGCTGGTCCTGAGAAAGATACACCTGGTGCGGTGCCTGACTCGCTGTGGCGTATCGGGCCTTGAGTGCCTTAAGCTCGTCAACCGTCAGCGGGGTTACGCACCGAACGAATCTGCCCGGCGCCACGGGGAAGTTGAGATATCTTCCGGTGAGGTCGCGAACCAAGAACCAATTCGGTTTCCAATTCCCGACGTTCGAAGGGGCCGTGGTGATCTTGATGTTCGGCGTGCTAAGATTGATATGGCGGCTCCGAGTGTCTCTCCTCTCTAGGAATAAAGCCGACAAGTTATCAAGGTTCGGCCCGTCCCTAAGCTCGCGACTGCGAATCGTGTAGGCACACAACAGCCTCCAAGCATTCGGAAACAATTGCGCGGGGCAGATCTTCATGGCCCACAAATAATCAACAAAATGTTGGGCCAGGGGTAGCCTGAAGCCCGCTTGAAGACTGAAGAGGTGCACAACCACGCACCTTTCATAAGACGCCAAGGAGTGGCCCCCCTCTTCGGGAAGCGCCAACTCAATCCCCTCGGGCCAAGCAAAGTCCCTGGCGATCTCTACGAGGTCCTTATGCTCGAGTTCGGTGACCGCTCCCTCGGATAGATAGGCCTCGGCAGAGCCAGGGATCATGGGAATCTGTTCTTCAAGGACGCATGGGACGCGGGACACGGCGTCCGTAATATAAGCCGCAGGGAAGCTCGGGGGTACATAGGGAGCAGGAGTCGAGGCCGTGTCCACACCCGACCTCACCATCAACTCAGCAACATCCTCGTCAGGGGTGGAAGACGAGGCCATCTCGACGCCCGACGACGCACGAAGTCGGGTGAAGCGCGAGTTAATAGAAGCCTCGGAGTTGCTTGAAGAAGGATCACTGAAAACCAACGAAGGGGACCTCGGGTTCTGAGAATCGCTAGACTCTACGCTTCCCGCGGATTCCGAAACCTCCTCGTAAAAACCCTCTTGAACCTTGAAAACAAAGCCTGGTTGGGGGCTCAGAGAGGTTCTCCTAGGCATGAAAAGAACGACGTCCAGGCCGCGGAAGGCTAACACCTGGAAAAGAAAGAAGTATTGAGACATCGGGCAAAATAACCAAGGAAAACAATGCGAGATCATAACCTCGAAAGAAAAAACAAAACGAGGTCAAGAAAAAGAACAAGGTCATAACCTCAAGAGAAAAACAAAACGAGGTCAAGAAAAGGAACGAGGTCATAACCTCGAGAGAAAAACAAGACGAGGTCATAGCCTCGAGAGAAAAACAGAACGAGGTCATAACCTCGAGAGAAAAAGAACGAGGTCATAACCTCGAAAGAAAATCAAAACGAGGTCAAGAAAAACAATGCGAGGTCATAACCTCGTAAGAAAGAGAACGCGAGATCACGACAAAAAAAAAGAGAGAGAACAAAGCAAGGTCATAACAACGCCTAGAAGAAAGAGAAGTTCAAGGCCATAAGAGACGAAGAGCCACGTGGCAGCATAGGGGCTACTCTGACAAGATAGGACGATAAGGGAGAAGTTGAAGCGCCAAAAAGGGGAGAAATTGAAGCGCCAGAAAGAGAAAAAAGGTGGAATGGATGCCAACGGTGGAAAGCAGCGGCGGAGACCCTAACGTCCCATCAATCAACCGTCGGGACGTTTGGGTTTCCAAGGATTTCGAAATTCAAAACCGCCAAAAGAAAGCGCAGAGACCCAGCTGTCGGTTGGAAGGCGAAGGGTTCGAGAGCAGGGTGTTCGCCGCCCTCACCCCACCGTCCCGCCACCGTGATGCTAGTGCAAGACGCCAAAAAGCGACCGCTAGGGCACAAAGCCGAGCAAGAAGAAAAAAGAAGAGCAAAAAAAAAAATCAAAATCCGCAAAGGGCAAACGCCCAGAAACACACGCGACACTACCACCGTCGCTTCGCCACCGTGACACCGGCGCGGAACTCCAGGCGACGCACCGTCGCCTTTACAAAGCACGGAGCAGAAAAGCAAGCAAGGAAAGATCGAAGGCAAAAAACACCAAAAGACAGGAAGAAGAAGGTCGAGAACTTACTTGTTAAAAACCGGCGAAGAAAGGGCGGTGGTGCCACTGGCGAAAGGCGAAGGCTCGTCGGAAACCGTCTGGAGAACCGCTAGCAAGAAACCGAAAAGGCGAAGAGAGAGAGCGAAAATGTTGAGAGAGAAGATGGAAGGGAAGCGTGTGAGATACGCTCTTATAAAGAGCAGGCTTGGGCCTCCCCTTCCCAGAGAGGCTTATTGGGCCTGTCCCCCCTGAACGGCCCATTAAGCAAGACATGAAGAGCAAGCCCAGAAAAGCCTCACCCCTACAAAAAAAAAGAGAAAAAGAAGTGTAGAGCCTCGCAAAAAGAGGGCCTCGCAAGATGCCCGCCATGAACCTCGGAAACCCTGAAACCTCGCAAAATGCCTACCCACCTCTCAAAACCTCGTACCCCGTGATCCTTGAGAACTTATGCCCTGCGGCCCTCGGGACGAGATCCCCAGGCCATGGGGTTGTGATGATGACCAAAATAGTAAAATAAGAAGTGGGCCCGGGGTACGAGGATTAAACGGACCCCACAAGACTCCCAAGATGGTTCTAGGGCCCACAACTATATCCACCTTTTATTTAAACAAAGTTCCAATCCCCGCAAGGTCTCCCCAAAGCCTTGGAGCGAGGTCTCGACCTCGTAACCGACTCAGCTGACACCCCCGCCCATCTGGTCCACTCAACTGCCACCGAACTCCCCAACCAATCAACGATTGCCTCACCTCCGGACCAATCAGAAGCCGCGATCTCGGGCATCCCACATCGCATAAACACCAAAACACGATTCCCTAATTCCCTATAAATAGGGGAAAACCTCGTAGGTAAAAGGGGTCGAAAAACATCTTGAACTCAAGAACTGTCTTGCTCGTTGAAGATTGACGTGATTGAAGCCTCGATAAAAGACCTCGCAATAGACAAGCAAAGTCCACAAAAAGACTTCAAGTCATCAAGAGTCCTCGCACACATCAAAGACCTCGCTACATCGTATTCTTCGATAGACCTCGCAGCAAGATAACCAAGAAATACCAGAGTATTAGAATCTTTAGCAACTAGGAGATCTCGGATTCTGTTTAATCGAGATCTCGAACCTCGTAGGAGGTCTAGGGTGTAATTTTTGATAGTTCATTAGCCTCGTTGGCTTGTAAACCTCACTGTAAAGAAAATCATAAGTAAAGAAGCAAGTGTTTGCACTTTCGAATACAACTATCTCGTTCTTTGTCTTTTAGCGAGCTTTTATTTCGGGTTTCATCACTAACAACTCTCTAATATAATCTAAAAAAACTTACACAAATATAGACTGAGATCTTATCCTATAATATTTTTAAATTACAAAATTAATAATAAATTGTTATTGATCCATATGACCATATGTACATAACGAATAAATTGAACAGAAAATTTAACAATTAACATATTTTCTAAAAAAAAAGAATTAGAATAGATATGTCTAGAGATAATCTTAACATATTTTCGACAACCTTATCATTGTTTTGACTTTTCTAATATGAGTAACGATATTAAAAAAAATGATTCATAAAAAATATATTAGAAAAAATGCGTTCCAATTTTACAATCTAAGTACAAATCAAGTCAATTTTTTTTTGTTAATCAATAGTTTTTTCCCATTATGATATTTAGATAGGATTGAATCTTTTTGTTGCCAAATCTTTAAATTTCAATTATGATATATCTTTGAATTTTCAATTTTGATTTTTTTGATAATTTACATACAAATCTAGCCAATTACAATTGTGATTTTAAATTATAATTTTCCGCTAATGTTTTTTGATAATATACGTACATGTCAAGTCAATTTTATTTGCTAATTCATATTAAATGTCCTATTATTTTTATTTTTACTATCATAATCTTTAATTTAGAATTATGCTTCTTTTTTTATAATTTATATAAATCACCAATTCAGAATTTTTTTAGATTATATTTTTATTTATTAATAATTTTTTTATACTATATTTAAAAAATATCGAGTTATAAAGAACTAGGTTAGTGGAGGACTAATTTGGAGATAGATCGCAAATGAGATCTGAAAAGATAAACATGCCAACTGTCTCGGTGTTTGATCATTGACTTATCTCACAATACAATTATATAATATCACTCACGGTATTTGACCGTGGACCATGCTATATCGATCTCCACTACATATAAACACTCCTCACTCTCTCCATTACCTTCAAACAAACACTAGCCATGGTTTCCCTTTCCCTCCATCAACTTCTCGCTATCTTCCTCCTCCTCCTCCCCTCCGCCTTCTCCGCCACCTTCCTCCTCCCCGTCTACAAAACCACCGACCACGCACGACCCCAATACCACGCCAAACTCGAAATCGGCACCCCACCCATCCCCGTCACCCTCACCCTCGACGTCAACAGCGCCTACACGTGGCTCGCTTGTGACCTCGTCGGCTACAACCGCTCCTCCACCTACAACTCCGTCGACTGCCACACCCCGGATTGCGATACCTATAGCGGCGTCCAACCCGCCTGCGTCAACTGCTTTGACCCCGCCAAACCCTCTTGCAACCTCAACCAGTGCGCCTCCAGCGGGTCCAACCCCTTCACCAAGATCGCCTTCCTCGACCCCCTCGTACGCGACTCCGCCACCCTCTACCGCCTCGAAACGCCCTCCTCCGCACCCACTAAAACCACCCTACAAAGACTCCCTATCTCGTGCGCCAACGTGGCCACGCTCAAGGGCTTGTCTCCATACACCAATGGGATCCTTTCCCTCGCTAGAGCACCTATTTCCCTAGAGTATCAACTCTCCTCCGCCTTCAACGTCCCTAAGAAATTCGCCGTCTGCCTCCCCTCCTCTTCCGCCTCACCCGGAGCCGTCTACTTTGGCGGCGGGCCCTACTCTAATGACGTGTCAAAGGCTATGGTCAACGTCCCGCTCTTGGTCAACGGAAACAGCTCCATACCACGCTACGACTTGGGTGACCCCTCCATCATGCACTATATTAAGGTCAACGGAATCGAGATCGATGGCTCCCCAGTGAAGATCAACTCGTCTTTGCTTTTGGTTAACGGCAGCGGGGATGGCGGGACCGTGGTGAGCACGATTGCGCCGTATGGTAAGCTGCACTCGGACATATACAAGCCGTTTGTTGACCTTTTTGTGGCGAAGGCGAAAGCTAAGAAGGTGAAGACGGTGGGGTTAGCGAGGAAGGAGTTTGGGGCGTGCTTTGACCCGAAGAGTATTCAGTATGATCCCAAAACCGGAAGCGGGTTGCCGGTGATTGAGCTGGTTTTGGAAGGGGGAGGGAGGTGGAGGATTTTCGGGTCGAATTCGGTAGTGAAGGTGAAGACGGAGGCTTGGTGTTTGGCGTTCGTGGAGGCCGGGGCAAGGCCGCTGCCGTGGTGGAAGGAGGTTAGTCCGGCGGTGGTGATAGGTGGGTTCCAAATGGAAGATAATTTGGTGGAGTTTGATTTGGAGAAGTCTAAGCTTGGGGTTACGTCTTCGCTTTCTAGGCTTGGGACTAGTTGTTCCCAACTCAAAGGGCTTTAACTTAATCATAGTTAAGTTAATGTGATCATTTGTGTTTAAAGTATGCACGTACGTCATCGATCACTATACGTGCGTACTATATGTTATGTTCAATTTCAGACCCCAAATGTTATGTAAGAGATTAATTGTGTCAAATACAATAAGAAAGATCACGTACGGTGTTTGAGAAATGGATTAATTTGCTCGATTCTGTTCGCAATTTCAAATGGATTGCGCGCGCACACATATATATGAATTTTTTTTCCAATCTAAGCTGTTTTAAAACTTTATTTACTGAAATAGGCTCTTTTTAAAAAAAATTCCAAGATAGGCTGGTATTGGTGGGTTGGAATAAAGTCGTTGTTATGGACAGCGACTCACCGATACAAACATGCGAATTTTTTTTTTTAAATTCCATTCATTTTAATTTGACCGACATAAATTTATCCCACCCCCACTTCCTTTAAATCACCCTTCTCATAACTTCATTTTTATTTCACTTCCTTCTATTCTTCAATTTGCTTTCCAATAACTTCTCCCTTTCTACTCAAGAATTCACCGGAGCTACAACTTAAGTCACCCGAGTGAGTCGGTGAGTCGCTGTTTGTATCGGTGAGTCGTTGTCTATAACATCGACTTTATTCCAACCCACCAATGCCAGCCTATCTTGGAATTTTTTTTAAAAAGGAGCCTATTTCAATAAATAAAGTTTTAAAGCAGCCTAGATCAGAAAAAAATTCCATATATATATATATAATATAATGTTGGGTATTAGGATCTGGTAAAAAGGTTTTTAGGGTAGAAAGTGTGTGTTAATCAGAGCCGTTGGATTACAATTTTTAAATGGATGAGATTTTCTAAAAAAAATGTGTAAAATAGGATATAGATTACATCACACATGATTATTTCTACTAGAGATAATTTTGGATAGAAGATCTTTTCTCTTTCCAATTTATTATATCTCTCTTTTCAATTCACGTAAAAATTAATCACTCTTTTTTTTTCCAAACTCTCTTCCTATCAACGATTATTCCATCAAGTACAATTTCGATGAAGAAATGGTAATTTCAATGAAGAAATAGTGTGATCTCAAGTTATTATTATTCTTTCTTCTGATTTAATAGCATCTTGTAATTGTTTCTGGTGATTTCCAATCATGTGCTTTTGGATTTTTCAATACAATTTACAAGATCTGCACTTAAAAGCGCCACATGATTACTCACACAACACCTTTATGTCAATTAAAAGCAATTTTCGACTATATTGGCTCCCTGTAAGAATATTCAATCATAATTTGTTAATTGCTCATCGTTTATTTTTTCGGTGTTTAAGGTTTAATTTTTGCATGTTTTTTAAATTAAATCGCATTCTATGGTCGATTTGGTTGTCTCTATCGTAATTTCGGTGAATTCTTTCACATGGTATTGTAAATATTCGATGAATGTAATATTTGAATGGGTTGGTCTACTTTTTTTAGCGATTTAAGTGTATTATTTAGGTATTGTTAGGGTTGATTTAGGCTATGAAATCGCTTTTACCTTCATTAATTAATTAAGATGTCGTGATTATGTGTATGTATGTATGGATCTGCGATAGGATAATATAACACCATTGAAAATAATATGTGAATTGAAAGGAGGACAAATTTTAAGGAAGAATGTCCAAAATTAATGAAGAAATCGGAATTTATAATCAATCGCATACTAAAGAAATTGTATGCTATATTCTCTGAGATTAATCCTGGTATTCGTTATATTGTCCATTGATATTCATCTTTAAACTATTTTATACTATGGTATTCACGTATGAGTTTTTAATTATATCGTGTTATTCAATTATGATATTCATTGAGATTAATTATGATAATATTATTAATGTGCATTGGTATTCATTTTTGAAAAATGGTTAATAATATGCTAATCACTATTAATTTTCTGATTTTACTTAGTATGCAATGATGATATTCATTTAGATTAATGTTGGTATTCATTAAAGTGTGCATTGATATTCATCGTTGTAAATTGGTTTATTATATGTTATTTAATTTGAGTTTCTATTTTATATATTTGTACTTATTTTGTGAATAACTTTCAAGTAGTCATTGATATTCATTATCTTTCACGTTGATATTCCTTTTTGTCAAAGTTGATATTCTTTGTTTTTTACCTTTTAAACAACTCATGCAAAGAAGATTGTTGAAGACGCATTTGTACTTGTAAGAAGATGAAGATCAAGGACCTACAATATTAAGTGGAGTATAAATATTTGAAAGATGAAGATTAAGAAGATGAAGATCGAGAGATGAAGATAGGGTTGTGATAATCATGAAATTAATTAGTGGTGATATTTATCCATTTTATGTAATTGAGTTGTGACAAACTCAGAGTATTCGTGTAATTGTATGATGATATTCATCTTCATTTCAATATATATTCAATAAAAACGAATGTATTCATTTTAAAAATTATAATGAGATTGTACAATTATTAATTTTAATCCTATTCACCGTAACACAAGTACATATTCATTGTTTATCACGATAGTATTCATCGTAACACAAGTACATATTCATTGTTTATCACGATGATATTCACTCGGCAGACTGCAATGATGTATATTCATTGTTCATCACGTTGGTATTCGCTCATCTAACTGGTTACAAGAATAGTGACGAAAAATTACGTCAATATCAATTAGTTTTAAAAATAGAATCTAATCAATATTAAAAATATCATTTGTTTTTATTTTAAAAATAGGAGAGAGAATTAACATTTTAGATTTTCTACGTGATTTGGTAATTTGGTTGACTGATATTAATTTTTTCCTTTTTTTAAATAAGTTGTTTGCTACTTTTAAGGAATATGAGTTTAATTTGGCAAATGAAATCTGCTATAGTAATATTCACCTTATTTTACATTAAAAATGGAACATCAAATCTGACTATTAATCCATTCTAATCCAACGCACTATATTCACCCTCACTTTTCACCATAAAATCCTTTCTACCCGAACCTCCCCCATAATGTTGGTGTTTTATTTATTACTTTGATCAGAAGAAAATGCATGTATATATATAGATGCATTTTTTTAGATAATTTATATACGAGGAAGTCAACGGTGATCCAATCATCATCGATCTGATAGATTTGACTTTGACGCATACACTAAAGTCAGTGCTAATTAAGAGTTGCGTGGATATCGAGTGGTATGGATCCCGTCCACTCTTCGCTTGATATGGATCATGATCTAGTGAATACTCTTCATCTGAGAGAGTTTACTGCATTCTACCTAAGTTTGGAACTTCATTTTTTTTAGTAGACCGGCCTTTGTAGCCTTATACTTAAAAAATCTTCACTTGCAGTGCAATGTTTTATAACCTAAGAAAGATAAGTGCCTAGTGCACATTAATTAATGAACTAGGATGAATTAGTACAACTTGCTCTTGACTTCTAAAAGATTGCCATTTCAACACGAATTTTTATTTGGACTCCGAATCTGATGAGGTTGGTTGATATCCGATAAAGTCAACAGAGTTCTTTTTCAAAACTGCATGTGAAATAAAAGTTCTCAACCATACTCATATTCATAAAGAAACTACAATTTTCTAGGGCTGGGATAGTTCGGTTTTTGATTTTTTTTAGCCTACCCGCAGGGTAAATTTTTTTTTTTTTTTTACGGTTCGATTCTTGGATTTTTTAGTGAAGAACCGTAATAACCGAACCCGAATTTTTATCGGTTCCTAACTGCGGTTATTTCGGTTAACCGAAATACGAAAATGGCCCATAAATTTCGGTTATTCGGTTCTTCGGTTACCCGAAATTTGGTTCGGTTCCTAGTTATAATTCGGTTCCTTTAAAAAATCCTAATACAAATGTTACCTAACAAAAAAACCAATATATGGGATTCAATTGCAGAGACCAATATATGGAATAGATTAATAGAACACCATGGAAACAGAAGCTCACAATACCAAATTACCAACAATCTTCTAAAGTGTCTCATGCATAGTTAAACACTTAAACTCATCAATTTGAGAACTAGACAATCTTTTAAATTCATCAATTTGAGAACTAGACAATCAATTTGAGAACTATAGTCTCACAAGTAACAATTCACAAACTCATCAATTTGAGAACTAGACAATCTTCTAAAATCTAAACTTCCACCAAGCTCACAATACCAATATCATTTTTAGATATACACAAGTACACAACAGTACAACACCATGGAAACAGAATTGAACACAAAAATATCCAGGAATTGGTGAGGACGAGGAGGCGACTTACTCGAATGAGCAGGCGACTGGCGAGGACGAGGAGGAGTGGTGGCGCGGGGACGAGCAGGCGACTGGCGAGGACGAGGAGGCGCGAGGAGTGGTGGTGACTGGCGAGGACGAGCAGGCGCCGGAGAAGAAGCCGGTGGGAAGAAGAAGCGGAAAGAAGTAGGGCGAGAAGAAGCGCAAGGAAAAGTGACGAGGAGCCGAGAAGGCGAGAAGTGACGAGGAGCCTGTAGGTTTTTTTAGGTTATAAAGTTTATACTTTATAAGTTTATATATATAATACGGTTATTTCGGTTTTTTTATAAAACCGAACCCGAACCCGAAGTTTGGTACAAGAACCGAACCGAAATACATATGTTAACAAATTATCAATAACCGAACTGAACCGAAATGAGCGGTTCGGTTCTTCGCTTCCACGGGTATAAAGTCCCAGCCCTACAATATTTTCTTAGTATCCTTTTCCGCGTAAAATAATACCTCTCTCTTAAAAAAAAACTATTTTTCATTCTCTTTAAGCAGATTAAGCTACACATACATGTTGTTGCTCTCAAAATATCTCCTCTTTTAAGAATGTTGATAATTGTTATATTACCAATCCTATCCTTATGAACTATCCGTTTCCACTTGCTTAGTCTTCTTAGACTATACTGTTTACTTTTCTGCATTAAAATGGTTGAAGAGTTGAAGTAAGACTACAAGATGTTTTACAAAAGTATTTCAATATTTTGGATCCCACTGGTTACTTTAAGAACGATATGTTATATTTGTCTTTATTCCGCTGCTTATCAAATTTCGTACTAAGTTTTTAATCAAACAATGAAGTTTTACTAATACTAATTAAGCGTGTCTCGAACTTTGAATACTTTTGATTTAATATAATTTATTTGAATTTCTGTTTTATTTTAAAATGTGTTGTACCTCTAAACCTCGGGTGAATTTGGATGAAAAAATCTGAGGTCAATGACGGTAATACCCATAGTTACAAAATAGGGATATTACATTTCAATTAAAATTTGAGAAAATATCTCAACAAATATGAACTTTTTTAAATATATTAAAGTGAAACTAGTTGAATCCCCGTGATACTCACGGGATAATTTACTAAAGATTATATAATATTATGATATTAATATAAAATTTAAAATGCTTGTATATAATATCGTACTAAAATTATGTAATTTATAAGAAAAAAATTTAAGATTGTGCCCCGTATTTTATCAACATATAGATAAAAAATTATATACTTGAAACCTAAGTCTTGTTAAAAGATAAAAAAAATATTATGCATAAATTAATATAAAAAACATTAGATCAAATTATTATCAACATATAGATAAAAAATTATACACTTGGATCCCAAATCATGTTACAAGATAAAAAAATATCAACATATAGATCAAGTTATTAACTTATTATATTATAAAAAATTAGATATGTAGAAAGAATGATACAAGTAATTATAATATTTATGATTAAAAAATATAACATTATTTTATTAAAAAATGCCACGTGGCGCAATTTTTACAACAGACATGATTTCTGCTTTATAATGTACTATATTAGATATGGGACACGGACTAAAAAAATAATCTTTATAGCTTACGTAATTTTAATTACAATATCATTTACATATATTTAATATTTTATAATAATATAATAAAATTTATATTTTTAGTTAAATCATCTCGTGAATTTACGGGACTTTGACTAGTAATATATGGATTTTCACTACTTGAATAATAATAACAAAAATTACTCTAAAAATATTAAAATAAATATTTGGAATAAATATATTATATAATTTATATTTGTCAAAACAATTTTATGTTATATTATTTAAATTATTAAGTGTTATCTATTTAGTACTCTAAATATTTTTATAAAGTATATTTTTAAATTTATCTTAATAATTTTAAAATATTATTGGGTCTTAAATTAATAAATGTAAAAAAATATTAGGAAAAAAATTTCTTTTATAATTCTAACAAAAATTATAAATTAGAACACACATCGAAATAATTTAAGAATTTGAAAGTATTATCTAGAATAATTTGTTTTGAGGGTGCAACCGAAAAAATAAAAAACTAGGACACTAAACAGAGTTTCCTAAAAACCTTCGCCAGTAGCTTCTTTTTATTTATTTTTTCTTTCGTGAAAATTCTCCAGTAACTTCTAGAGACTCCGAACCCTTCTTTTCCCCTTTATAAACTCTCGTATCCTTCCAATCCATCATTCATACAACAGATTTCAAATCAGAGGAGAACAAAACTCTCAATTCCCTAGTCGAATCAAAGTTTTCAAATTTTTATTGTTCTTGGCTGAATTTGTGATGGCAAAGGGAGAAGGTCCAGCAATCGGAATTGATCTCGGCACCACCTACTCCTGCGTCGGAGTTTGGCAACATGACAGAGTTGAGATTATCGCCAACGATCAAGGTAACAGGACGACGCCGTCCTATGTCGCCTTCACCGATACCGAGCGTTTGATAGGAGATGCCGCGAAGAATCAGGTCGCCATGAACCCTACCAACACCGTCTTTGGTACGTTTTAATTTCTCTCTGTTCTGTCTTAATTAGATTCATGTTTTGGTTGCCCGTTTCCTCTGTTATTGGCCCAGTGTAAACAAATTAATGATCATAGGAGTGTTAAGGCATCACGTTTGTGTTTGATTAACAGTAGTAATACATTATTAGGTGTCGGTTTAATGATCTGTGACAGATCTGTCTCAAATATAACACATATTCTTAATATGAAACGTGAAATTGTGGTTTTTGTTTAAATCAAAGCATATATATATGATGATCACTTGGTTGAATCTGTCTGCTTCTATCTGTCTATATTCGAATTCACGATACGAATTGTGCGTATGTTTTTGTTCATGTTAGAATTGATATCTAAATCATTTAGAACTCTATAAGCACAATTTGTGTATGTGGCGAATTGATTTTATAGTTGCGCTAGCTAAAGGTTTAAACTTTGGTGTTAAATATCAGATGCAAAGAGACTGATCGGTAGGAGATTCAGCGATCCATCTGTGCAGAGCGACATGAAGCTCTGGCCATTCAAAGTTGTGCCAGGAGCGGCCGACAAGCCTATGATCGTTGTAAACTACAAAGGCGAGGAAAAGCAGTTCAGCGCAGAAGAGATCTCGTCCATGGTCCTCACGAAGATGAAGGAAGTTGCAGAGGCGTATCTTGGTACAACAATAAAGAACGCCGTTGTCACCGTCCCTGCATACTTCAACGACTCTCAGAGGCAGGCAACCAAAGACGCTGGGGTTATTTCAGGCATGAACGTGATGCGTATCATCAACGAACCGACCGCTGCAGCCATAGCCTATGGGCTTGACAAGAAGGCGAGCAGCACTGGTGAGAAGAACGTGCTCATCTTTGATTTGGGTGGCGGGACATTTGATGTGTCTCTGTTGACAATTGAGGAGGGTATTTTTGAGGTGAAGTCGACCGCTGGTGACACTCACCTCGGAGGAGAGGATTTCGATAACAGGCTGGTGAACCACTTTGTCCAGGAATTCAAGAGGAAGCATAAGAAGGACATTAGTGGTAATCCAAGGGCGCTTAGGAGGTTGAGGACCGCTTGTGAGAGGGCAAAGCGGACTCTTTCGTCCACTGCTCAGACTACAATTGAGATCGATTCTCTTTTCGAGGGTATTGATTTCTACACCTCGATTACTCGTGCTCGGTTCGAGGAGTTGAACATGGATCTCTTCAGAAAGTGTATGGAGCCCGTTGAGAAGTGTTTGAGGGATGCTAAGATGGATAAGAGTGCTGTCCATGATATCGTTCTTGTTGGTGGGTCTACTAGGATTCCCAGGGTGCAACAGCTTCTTCAAGACTTCTTCAATGGCAAGGAGCTATGCAAGAGCATTAACCCGGATGAAGCGGTGGCATATGGTGCTGCTGTTCAGGCAGCAATCTTGACTGGTGAGGGTAATGAGAAGGTTCAAGATCTTCTGTTGTTGGATGTGACTCCATTGTCGCTCGGTTTGGAGACTGCTGGTGGAGTGATGACGACTTTGCTTCCCAGAAACACCACTATCCCGACGAAGAAGGAACAGGTGTTTTCTACCTATTCGGACAATCAGCCAGGTGTTTTGATCCAGGTTTATGAAGGTGAACGAGCAAGGACGAAGGATAACAACTTGTTGGGCAAATTTGAGCTTTCGGGAATTCCTCCAGCTCCAAGGGGCGTCCCTCAGATTACTGTCTGCTTCGACATAGACGCTAATGGAATCTTGAACGTGTCTGCTGAGGACAAGACGACTGGGCAGAAGAACAAGATCACGATTACTAATGATAAAGGGAGGTTGTCGAAGGAGGATATTGAGAAGATGGTGCAGGAGGCGGAGAAGTACAAGGCCGAGGATGAGGAGCATAAGAAGAAAGTGGAGGCAAAGAACGCGCTGGAGAACTACGCGTACAATATGAGGAACACGATCAATGATGAGAAGATTGCAGGGAAGATTGGGGAGGATAAGAAGAAGATTGAGGATGCGATTGAGGAGACTATTAGCTGGTTGGATGCTAATCAGCTTGCGGAGGCTGATGAGTTTGAGCATAAGATGAAGGAGCTGGAGAACCTCTGCAATCCGATAATTGCTAAGATGTATCAGGGCGGACCTGACATGGGTGGCATGGGAGGCGCCTCCATGGACACTGACGGGCCGGCCAGTGGTGGGAGTGGTGCTGGGCCTAAGATTGAGGAAGTTGACTAAGCTACTACAGAGTGTCTACATTATGAAGGCTTTTGGGTGTGTTTTTTTTTTTAATGTCATTATGTTTGGAGATTAGTTTTGTGTTTCAAGTTCCTGTATTGATGTTTTAGTCAAGTAGTTTGTATTTCCTTTTGCTCTAATGAAACACTAGTTTTTATCTATCTTGTTTTGTTCGAATTTGATCGATTTGCAATAAGAAGGGTTAAGATAACCAGATGCAAGAATATTGGCGTGTATAATTCATTTGAGGTCTTCTTCCAAATTTGATGCATGAAAGTTTCTTGCCAAAGAACAACAGAAGAGATATGAATTCTTTAACACAAGGGGGCGCATTAAAGACCGCTAAAAACTTTTGGCACTCTCGAGTGCTGCTTCTTCCATTTCAACCAGTTGCCTGCAGGTGATTCAGCGTCACGATCGAGCTTTCCTCCTGGAATGCGAATCTGAATTCTTTACATTAAGATTCACCTCCAGATTTTGCAACTTTTGCTAACACATCAAACCCTTTGCGATCAACGGAGAGCACAGAAGTCTTATAATTTGAACAAACAGATGCAGCGAATAGTAGAAAACTAAGCGGACAGAGCCTAAACTCAACCATCGGCTTGCTTCTTGGCAGTTACCTGGTAGGTCACCGAGGATGAGAATAAGCTCTTCAGGGTGGAGCCCTTCAATGCACGGGGACAACAATTATTCCTATAAAAGAAGGGAATGCTCATACTATTTTTTTTTCTTTCTAATTTATCCTCATTAGACGTGTATCTAACAGGATTAAACTATCAACTCGTGTTCTTGTGTACGTAACAGAGTATCACCAGAGCCATTAATACCGTCAATTAGTTTTGTTGCAAATGATGCTGCAAGAAAACGTCCAGTAATAACCTGCAACTTCATATAGACCATTAACGAAACCTGATTTGACAGGAAAGACGAGAAGAAGCCTCACATAATTTATCAGCCTTTGACTTGCTAAGCTCCGCCAAATCAACTTCATGACTGCCTCCATTTCCACCAATGAATTGAACATCCATGAGCTGCGGAGATAGACGCGATTAGAAGGAGCTGTTGCTAATTTGAAAAACAAAACATGGTTACTATTGATTATGCACGGAAAGTAATTCCCAGCGGAATTCTAAAGTTCTGAGTTATTCAAAAGGAGGTTGGTAGGGATGTTGTGGCCGAACTTAGCAATTTTATCGGCCACAACATTGCACTCCCTACCCACATGTCGAACTGAAACAGTCATGAATTGTTGGAGGGAGACCATAATGTCTGATATTAACATTTCAACTTCGCATGTGCATTTTCCGGCACCGTTATTACAACTATGAGATTATCTCCTTCAATTTCAAGTTTAGTAATTCCTAGTCTCTTAACTTATTCCTTCCCGGAGTGCAAGAGTTTCAGCTTTTAATATCGAGATTGGTCCTTGTTTCTTGGTTCCTATACCAATAACTTGTGCATTATGATCCCGAATTACAAAACATGATGTTGCATGATTGGAGCTAAGCTTGGATCCATCAAAATTAAGTTTAAATAGATTGGTAGAAGGTTTTCTCCATTTTTCAGTTCGCTTCTTTCTCTTATGTGCGTTTCGTGTCCTTTGTTCAACTCTTTCTTCGTCCTCCACCCATTTCTTTGATCTCTCCCATTGGTCAACTTGATTTTTTATGTATTGTTCTAGGTTTTGAATAAAATCATTCGAGGTGTGCTAGAAAACTAATTTGTTTCTTTGATGCCAACCACGCCACCAACATAACGCAAGTTCCACGAATTCAAGACCTCCCGTGCCTTGGTATAATTCATTAAGAATAATACCGGTCGATCTATTCCATATATAATAGTTTCGGATGGCACTTTCTGTCTTTGTGCTTATTTTCCTTTCTAATTTTTTCGTGTGAGGGCATTCTATAAGTAGGTGTCATGTATCTTCATGGGTGCATTGACACATTAAGCATCCTGGAGGGGTAGCAACACACTTTTCTAACAATCTTGCTTTTGTGAGTAATCCATTTTGGGCGATTTTCCACAAAAAATCTTGACTTTGGGATATGTGTCTAGTTTCCATCCAATTGTTGGGTGTGTGTAATAGATGCAAATTTTCGTTAAATGAATAAATTTCATTTCTTAATACTTAATTATTTATTAAGTAAGTTAATCTCATAAAATTTCTTTTTCATTCAAAATCTATTTCTAAGATAAATAGATTAAAATATTCTTATGAAATAATTTGCAACTAACGAGAATTTGCTCTTAAAATCCATCTTTTCCGGTGTATCTCCAAACCGACATTATAGTCCGTTTGTTAAAACTTGTTTGGATCATTTAAGAGAGGATTTAGGAGAGATTTGGTGTAGAGATTTGCCACTCACACAAGCCTTATTTTATTAAAATCAAATCCTTTTCTTCCACTCACCTTAAGAGAGGATTTTGATCATGATGACCATGATCTTCCACTACATCTCATTAGTGCCTTTTAAAAACTCCCAAATCTCTACAAGACTCCCATAACTCTTCCAAAATTCTCTTTTATCTCCCAAACACTCTCATTTTCTTACCAAAAATCCCTACAAGAGCAAGGTTGATTTTTTCCCACAAAAAAAAACTCACCAAACCTCCTCTCTTGTGTTCCTCCACCACCGGCCCTTGGCGTCCCCTGACTGCGCGTGCCTGCTCCCCATCATTCCGCCTCGCCTGAGCCGCCACCACCACTGGCCGCCGGCCGCCTGCTCACCATCTTGGCTACCTTCTTTGCTGCCTTAAGCTCTGTCCACCTCGCTTCCCTCTCTGATTCTGCGCTTCTTAACCAAACTTTGTAGGCTAAATGTTTCTCCCTAAGACCCTAACTCTCTCCTGAACCTCATCATTCCACCAAGTTACCGCCCTTGTGTTGCCAGAAAAGCCTCTCAACATACCTAGAACACCACACGCCGCTCTGCGAATGGACTCTGCCATCCTGCCCCACATCTCGTTGGCGTCACCTCTCTCTTGCCAAGCTCCTTTTGTGTTTGCTTCTTCAAAGATCCTTTCTCGCTTGCCCTGTATGTTAGTTTTTGAAAGGCGCCACCACCTAATTCTCGATTGAGGTACCATTTTTGCCTTTTTCTTTTTGCACGACTCCTTCAAATCCAAGACTAGCAACCTATGTTGGGTCAACATGCCTTCGAAAGGAATTACTTTGCAGTTCTTACACTTTCCTCTGTCTTCCCTTTTAGTCACAAAGAAATCAATATGTGTCCTTCCCAAAGGGCTCTGAAAGGTAACCAACTATTCCTCTGTCTTCCTGAACCAAGAGTTTACCACCAAGCAGTCAAAAGTTGTTGCAAAATCTAAGAGTGCTCGACTTCCATCGTTTCTGTCGCCAAACCCCAGCCTCCATTAGTCCATGTATCTCCTCGTACCCATATCTGTCCTTCCCTATATGCCCATTGAAGTCCCCTTCAATGTCCAACTGCCTTGTCGACGGGATGCTTCTCAAATGAGTATAATAATATGAGAATTGTTTACAAATATATTTATAGAAAGTTTATTTTATCATCATGCTAAATTTATTTTACATTATCACGTATTTAACGTGGGCACTATTCTAGTTCTAGTTTAAATCTGAACCAATAATGCATGTGTCAACGATCCCAACTTGTTACTACTAGTGAGGTGTCGCGTGCGAATTAAATGTATTGTTTTTTATAATTTGGTGTAATATCAAAGTCTCGTTTGTTTCTATACCCGGAATTGGGTTGGAATAAGAATCACCATACGTTATTTTGGAATAAGTATGAAATCTAGTGTATTTTGCTGGTATGAGAATCACTCATTATCATCCCTTAGTTAAAACAATCAATGATATGAGTTTGACTCATTCCTAACCCCATTCTCTATATCAAGAGTATAGAAACAGATAGGGTCTAATAGGATTAGGCGGAGTCCCCGCAAAATAACATATACAGAAAAGTTTGAAAGGATGGAGCTGTGGACTTTGATGGATACTCCGAGGAGCAGTGTAGCTTTTAGAGTGTCACCATTACAATTATTGTACATACGTTAATTAATGATATTGCGGCTACTTACATCATTTAGTTAATAGCTACATTTCAGAAGGACTAAGAGTTTTAATTGAAAAGACATATTTGTTTAAAACTGGTGTTGATTCCTGTAAACGTGAAGAGTCCTGCATTCACTGTTACTAATATGACAAACAATCTAAAAGCCCTTTCTAAAGTAAAAAATATCTAAAGCTGAGGTATTTACTATTCTTTTATAACACCATATTTTTCCTTATTAACTATTTTTAATACTTTAATCGTTAAATGTTAATATATCCTAATTCATAAGTCATTATATTTTATTTTTGTATAATAATGTTGAACCATCTCTATCTGAGCTTGAAATACACTCCAATTTATCGTCAAATAAGTCACTAACTCCTTAAAAGCTTTTCAAATGAAAGCTCATCTCTAGATGATAAAAACTTAGCGAAGATCAACTTTCCACTTTCTATTCCAAAAAAAATAAAATACGAAGTACGAAAAGAAAGACTAGGTTGCTTGCAGACCCCATGCAAATTATTGCAATCTTAGAATATGAACTTTGTTTCTCAAGCATTATTTCAAATACATTTTCTAATTTGATTTAGATTTATTTCAAACATATTTTCTTATTGTTATTTCTATTTAGTACTTGGAGGTTAAATGATATGAAAGTATATTGATATTAAGTTATATTTGATTTGTTTCAAAATAATTATTAAATATTTACTTTTATAATATTATAGTATATATAAATTAATATATGTGTATATAACAAATTTTACTATTAAAGACACGTGCAAGGGCACGAGTACATCAACTAGTTTGTTTCCATTTTTCAAATCTATTTTTTTCAGTCTAATATTTTCAGATCTGATCTAGATCTTTAAGGGTTTTAAACTTAATTTTATTTGGGATTTTACGGTTTAGGTGGGAGAGGCAACGTCGGAGTAGGAGAGGCGGTGGTCGGAGTTGGCGGTGGAGATTAACGGCGAGACTCGATATACAAAGGCAGAGGCATGATGAGTTGGGGATAAAAAAGATAAGGAGAAAAGCGTAAAATTCATTTTGTGCGGGCTATTTGGCTACTTCTTTGAATTGGGAGAAGTAGGGATGCACATGGGGGCGGGGCGGGGCGGGGCGTAGAATACATTTTGCCCCTCATCCCCGCCTCGTCCCGGTCTAATCCCTGTAGGGAATGGGATGGGGAATCCCCGTCAGTTATCGGGTTGTTAACGGGCCCCCGTTTATTATAAGAAAATTTAAACTTTAAAAAAGTTTACAATAATCAAATTTAATAACATAAATTTTAATTTTATTATATAATTTGTAGATATATAAGCTTTTAAATTAAAAACTATAATTATATTTAAAATCTATATTTATTCTATGTTTTATAAATAAAAAAATAAAAAACATATCGGATATACAACGGGGATTCGAGGCGGATTATACATTTCAGTCCCCGTCCCGTTTTAAATCGGGGATACAAAAATAATCTCCATTCCCGTTCCATTTCCCACCAAGTCAGAAAATCCCCGCTCTTAATGGGGGTGGGTCCCCGTGGATCCCCGTTCTCACGGTATTTTTGTGCATCCGGAGGGAGAAGTGTGATATAAATGTATATTGGTTTTGAGATTTTTTGTTTTTTTTTATTTTATAAATGGTAAGCGTATTGGACCATTAGAGAAGTGAAGTCTAAAAGCATATGGGCTTATTTTTTTTTACTTAATGGCCGATTTTGTTGACTTCATAGGTAACCTAATAAATGTTATGGTATAGATTTGTTATCTTTTTTTTTCTCTGTATTAGATATTTGTGATTTTTTTTCTTTTTTTTTTCTGTATTAGAGCACTGTTCATTTGCGAAAGTTTGGCTTATATAGTATTATAGATATAGATTTTTCTCTGTATTAAAGCATTGTTCATTTGCGAAATTTTCGCTTATATAGTAGTATATATATATATTGCCTAGTTTCTGTACGCTACCAAATCGATCCGTTCCGATCCGATCCGAATAACAATGAATATTATATGATGACCGACCATCTTACCATAGCAGGTGTATATATATATATATAGTATTAGGATCTGGTAAAAAGCTCTTTAGGGTAAAAAGTGTGAAAGAATAGGAGTTCTTGGATCATAAATTTTTAACGGATGAGATTAAATAAAAAAAGGTGCATCATTGTTTTATAGATGCATTGTACCAGATTTCTTCCATTTTGAGAAATTTTCGGGATTGAATATCCCAAATGAAATCTCTCCCTCTTCTATCACGTACTCATAACCGATCAAATTTAATTTCTTTCCATAAAACTTGCACGAATGAATTTTGAGATTTCCGCAATTGAAGACCATGCATGTATAACAACTAGAGAATATTATTGCCCAATGGAGAAGATGTCGAGGTTCAATACAAATTTGATCATTCCCCGATCCACTACAAGAAGTCCCATATTCTTAATTATCGATTGATCCTTTTTCAATCTATTCATCGTGTAATTTTCCTGTTCAATTCATTGTGAATGTCTTATTGTTGGTAGTCATCGTATTTCTAAAATACTAATGCACTTATGAATCCGAATTCAATGACCAAAAACTATGATGTGGAATTAAGCATTCAATATTCATACTTGTAATTTTCTTGGAGATTAAATCTAAGATACTCCGTGTCCATTAGGGCGTAAAATATATGAGATTTCTTACTCACATACATATTTAAAAAATAATATTCAATATTCTTATTTTTGTGTGACAGTCTTCAGTAATATGGGTGGTAAGAAATTGAAGGTGCGTACTAATCAGTTACATTCAATTAGATTCTCGTGAATCTGGTTCGCCGGCATAGATTTTAAGATCCGACCACCATGAACAAGTTCGCCACCATAGATCTCTAGATCCGACTACCGGCATAGATCTCTAGATCCGACTCCCCCTATTTTAAATTTCTTCTTTGTTGATTTCCTATTCCTCTATTTTCTCATATCTAACTTCTCGATCTCTTGATTCGATAAAGTGCTGAATCGGAATTTGTAAGGTATGTAAACTGATTCCGATTCAATTTGGTCAATTGCGAATTTAGGGTTTTATGGGTTTTTTTAGGGTTTGATTTGGGTTTTATGTCGATCTCCATTGAAGAAACAACTCATGCTTTTTGCTGTTGATTTTGAAACAGACGTCGACAGAAGAGGGAAAGAGTTCATAAAAAAGAAGGATGGTGAAAGGTGTAATATTGTCTAATACGAATGTTAGATATTCATTAGCTGCCATATTGATATTCATTTTTTTCAAATTTGATATTCATTAGGGTTTGATTTAGGTATTTAAGTTTATAGTTGTTTATGATATTGTTTCTCATTAATGGATCGTATGCTTATCTTGTTATGATTGTTTTGTGATTTTTATGAAGTACGTAATTTCGATCTGTAATTAAAGATATTCATTGGGATTTCGATCTGTATAGTTGTATAAGATATCGTTTTGTGATTTTTATTTATTTGGTGATATTCAATGTTAAAAGGCATTGATATTCACCGAGTAATGTTATGATATTCACATAAAAAATGTTATGAATCAATATTCGTTAGACAAATATATTGATATTCAATAGTCGATATATTAATATTCATTAGTGTGAATATTGATATTCTTTTATATTTAAAGAAATATAGTTGATGTTCTGATATTCATATATTCTATACGATAAAATTCAAGTTATTTCATTGAGATTAATTATGATATTATTATTAATGTGCATTGATTTTTATTTTTGAAAAATGGTTTATAATATGTTAATCACTATTAATTTTTTGATTTTATTTGGTATGCAATGATGATAGTAATTTAGATTACTGTTGGTATTCATTAAAGTGTGCATTGATATTCATCTTTGTAAATTGGTTTATTATATGTTATTCACTTTGAGTTTCTATGTTATATAATTGTATTTATTTTGTGAATAATTATAAAGTAGTCCGTGATATTCATTATCTTTCACATTGATATTCGTTTTTGTCAAAGTTGATATTCTTTGTTTTTCACCTTTTAAACAACTCATGCAAAGAAGATTGTCGAAGAAGCTTTTGTATTTGTAGGAAGATGAAGCTCAAGGACCTACAATAATAAGTGGAGTATAAAGATTTGGAAGAGGAAGATTGGGGGATAAGGATAGGGTGGTGATATTAATGAAATTAATTAGTGGTGATATTTATCCATTTTATGTAATTGGGTTGTGACAAGCTCATAGTATTCATGTAATTTGTATGATGATATTCATCTTCACTTTATATATATTCAATAAAAACGGATGTATTTATTTTAAAAATTATAATGAGATTGTACAACTATTAATTTTAATCCTATTCACCGTAACACAATTACATATTCATTATTTATCACGATAGTATTCACCATAACACAAGTACATATTCATTGTTTATCATAATAGTATTCACTCGACAGACTGCAATGATCGATGTATATTCATTATTCATCACGGTTGTATTCGTTCATCTGACAGGTTACAAGAATAGTGATGAAAAATTACGTCAATATCAATTAGTTTTAAAAATAGAATCTAATCAATATTAAAAATATCATTTGTTTTGATTTTAAAAATAGGAGAGAGAGAGAGTTTTCTACTTTTAAGGAATATGAGTTTATTTTGGCAAATAAAATCTACTATAGTAATATTCACCCCCATTTCACTTAAAATGGAACATCAAATCTGACCATTAATCCATTCTAATCCAACACACTATATTTACACTCACTTTCTACTATAAAACCCTTTCTACCGGAACCTCCCTATATATATATATAATAGGGCTCTAGAGAAACCCATAATTATAGAGAAACCGTGGTCGAAAGGAGGGCCATTAGATCTGATTTTTTGAATGCCTGAGATTAATTAAAAAAGGGTACATAATATCTATCATGTGGTGAATCCACCAGATTACACCAAATTCCTAAAATCTCTCCCTAATATCTCGACTCTAGATACGCTGGATTTTATACAGCGTAATTAGGTATTTTTATATGATTTCTAAGTGTTTTAGGCTAGATTAGAGCGTTTAATTGTAAAATCAGTAATGCCTACAGAAGAAGAGTTTTGAAGAAAGAAATCCAAGTTTGAGCTGAAGACCCGCTACACAGCGGTTGCGAGGAAGTGCAAAGAAGAAGACCCGCGAGCGCGGAAATCTACTGAGCCCACGGTGATGTCCAGATCCGCGAGGCGGAGTAGCCGCAGTGGCCGCGACCGCGACCGTGTACCGCGCTCGCGGGTGGATGGAGTAGTCGCTGCAACCGAGCCCGCGGCCGTGTATCGCGCTCGCGGTTGGCTGCGTTCCGCGACGCCATCGTTTTTCCTTATTTTGTGTTTTATTATATTTTTATTAATTTAGTTTTATTCGGTTGTTTTAGTATTTATAAGACCTAGTTTCGTGAGAAGAGGGGAGAGCCTCCTTTTAGTTTTAACCTAGAGATTATTTCAGTTTTTATGGAGAACTAAACTTTCTGAGTTCGTTCGTACTTTGAAGCTTTGATTTGTAAGTTTGTGAGATTTGGTATTTAATTCCCTTTCTTTGGTTGATAATTATTTCTCTTGTGCTTGAATTCCTATGAATGTGATTGATTTCTCTTAGTCTGATCACCTGATTGAACTTGATTATATTCTATTGCTAGATTTGAGTTTTCTCGTAGTAAAACTTGATCGTAGTAGCAAACTTGATGTTCTAGGACTCGTAGGACTAGATTCATTAAGAAAGAGAGATTTTTGCATGCTTTTGTTAATTAGCTCGTTGTGATTACAATTGCCTGTATCCAAATTATATTTGTGCTCTATGCTAATATTGAATTGATCGTTTCATTCAGTATTAAGTATTGCTTGGCTCGTAGACTTGCGATTATCCATGATTAGGATTGGAATTAACTAAGAGAATTAAAAGGAATTTATTGCAAATCAATGATCAAACAACCTTATCAAAGTGTATCTGTATGGATGAATTCGCTTTAATAATCTGATTAAGAAATTCACTTTGTTTTCATATTTGTTTTTGCTTGCTTAGTTTTATAGCTTATTTCACAAATCCCATATTTTTATTACTTCCGGTTGGTAAAGTATTAATTTAGGAGCACGAATTCCCTTGGTTCGACCCCGACTTATCAACTATACTAAGTTGATAACTAGGATTTTATCTTTGACTTGGCACAATGATTTTAGCCCGGTCAAATTTTGACGCCGTTGCCGGGGACTTTGTGTTTAATTCTAAAGTTAGTACTTTTATTAACTATTGTGTGGACCTGATTTATGGTCCACACTCGTTCTACTGACTCAGATTTGCTTCCTTTTTATACAGAAATTGAAAGAACTCTTTACAAGGTGCGACGTGAGATCTCTCGTCGATTACTGTTTGATCAGGAATCTGCTGAATCTGAAATCATGGCTGAAAGAACTTTAAGGCAATTGACGACTCCTAATCTGCAACAACAACAGCTTGCTATTGAGTTTCCTGCACTAGCTGACGATGTCCAGTTTGAGCTGAAATATGGACTGATTCATCACTTGCCTAAATTCCATGAACTTAGTGGTGAAGATCCCAATAAACATCTCTCTGAATTCCATGTTGTGTGCATAAGTATGAAGCCAAGTAAGGTGACAGAAGATCAAATCAAGTTGAGAGCCTTTCAATTCTCTTTGGAAGGCAATGCAAAAGAATGGCTTCTCTATCTTATTCCAGGGTCCATTACTACATGGGCTCAAATGAAAGCTAAGTTTCTTGAGAAGTATTTCCCTCCCACCAAGAAGACTAGCCTCAAGAAGAGTTTGAGTAATCTTGAGCAACAAGAAGAAGAAAGCATGTATCATTATTATGAGCGCTACAAGAGACTAGTTGCTAGCTGTCCATACCACGGTTACAGTAACAAGGATCTCATATGTTTTATTTATGATGGTCTTTGTGATGACGATAGAAGGATGGTTAATGCTACCTGTGGTGGAAGCATAATGAACAAAACTGCAAGGGAAGCTTTCGAGATCATTGGTGCGCTAGCTGAAGAATCAAGGAGTTTTAGCAAGAGGACTACCACTCGTTCCACTAGATCTGCCAATGTTGTTGAGTCTAGCAGTTCTAATAATGCTGAACTCAAGGAACTAAAAGAGATGATGAGGCAGATGATGTTGAAAAGTGAAATCCAGCAGGTGAAGGCGTGTGGGATTTGTGCTGAAACTACTCATACTACTGATACATGTCCCATTATGCAAGAGCCCGCTGAGGTTAACGTTGTAGGTGGATTTGGTCAACCACGACCTCGGTTTGATCCTTATTCGAACACTTATAACCCAGGATGGGCAACCCACCCTAATTTTAGGTGGAATCAAAATCCACCTCAACTTGGAGGTCAACAACAGTTCAGACCTCAGAATCCTCTAAGACAACAAGAGCAAGGTTCTTACAACTCAATTCCTCCTGAAGATACAAATAAGAATGCATACATCAATCAGCTTATCAAAGAGAATCAAGAGACCAAGGCTGCAGTGAAAAATCTTGAAAATCAATTGAGTCAGATTGCAACCATGCTTGGTCGCTTAGAAGCAAGAGACTCGGGGAAACTTCCATCTCAGACTATTGACCCGAGAAAGAGTGTGAGCGCCATCACACTGAGAAGCGGGAAGGAACTGAATATCGACGTTCTAGCTTGTGGAAACCAGCCGCGCTTGCAGGTAGACAGCCCCGACCGCGGTGCAAAAGACCAATTTGAAGCTGAACATCAGCCAGGGACCGCGACCGCGGAAACAGACCGCGATCGCGGTGACGCCCGCGCCCGCGGTGTCCTTCTCCTACCGATACAAATGATTATGTTCGGCCTTCGTTTCCTTCCCTGGGGTCACAAAAGCTCGTTCCTCCATTCCCCGAGGCATTGAAAGACACTAGGAAGCCGGTGGATGACAAGGAGATCTTTGAAACTTTCGTCAATTGCCAGGTAAATGTTCCTCTTCTGAATTTAATTAAGAGTGTCCCTAGGTTTGCTAAGTTTCTTAAAGAGTTATGTACTATTAAGAGGAAACAACAAGAGAAGGGGAAGGTTAAGAAAGTCGCTCTTGTTGAAAATGTGGAGAATGTTTCTTCCATGCTTCAAAGACAATTGTCTAAGAAGTGTGGAGATCCCGGGAGGTTTACTGTTCCCGTAAGCATTGGTGAGACGAAAGTTGAGCGTGCTATGCTTGACTTTGGAGCGTCTACAAATGTCATGTCACTAAGCATGTATGAGAGGTTAGGTCTAGGGCCATTACAGGATACAAATATTACTATAGAATTGGCCGATCACTCTAATGTGCATCCGAAAGGATTGGTGGAAGATGTTTTGGTGCAGGTGGACGGTTTGATTTCCCTGACGGACTTCTATGTGATGTAGGGCTGGGCAACGGTCCAAGACCGGACCGGACCGGGACCGACTTCCTAAAAAAATTGGACCGAGGACCGGACCAGATATTCTCGGTCCCGATCCCGGTCCGATTCGGATTTGGACCGGTTTTGGACCGAGGTATTATTTTATTGATAAAATATATTATTTTTAATAAAAAAAGTTTGATTTATTTATAAAATATAATATTTTTGATAAAAAAATACATATTATATCATATAAAAATCAAATTTATATTTTTAACATAAATTTTATAATATAAATAAAAATATTCTTTACATAAAATAACATTTAAAACCACTAATACAAAAAGCCGCTCCGGACCTGGACCGGACTGGATTTGGACCGGACCGGACCGGGGACCGACTCTTCATTTTTTGTGGACCGAGGACCGGACCGGATACCCCCCGGTCCGGTCCGGTCCCGGTCCGGTCCACCCCGGTCCAGTCCAAAAATCCGGTCCGGACCGGATTTTGCCCAGCCCTAATGTGATGGAGATAAGTAAAGGGAGATACGACCGTGTTTTACTGTTGGGTCGTCCGTTTATGAAGACGGCGTGCGCCGTGATAGATGTTGCCAAGGGGTTGTTGTCAATGGCACATGAGGGTAAGGAGGTCCAGTTTCATATAGATGTGGACCCCTTTTAAGCTGAAAGGGACGTCGAGCCAACGACGTTAAACAAAGGCGCTGCTCGGGAGGACCCCCGAGGTAAGGTCCCCTATTTCTTTTCTTTTCTTTTATGTCCTTTTTGTTAGTTTAGTTTTAGTTTCGTTTTTGTTCTGTCGGGCTAACTCGCAGGTTAAATTTTCTATCTCGAACAAATCACGAGCCCGCGGCTGTACCCGCGCCCGCGGCCAAGTACCGCGCTCGCAGTACTATTCCTGGCAGAATTAAATGTTGTTTTTCGTTAAAAAAACCATAAAAGGTTTTCGGGTGAAACCCCCGAAATAAAAGGTTTTCGGGTGAAACCCCCGAGCAAGTCCAAATCATTCCCAAACTCTAGCCCAATCTTTCTTTGTCTTGTTCCAAACCCGAACCCATATCATTCAAGTCCCATCTTTCTTTGTTCATTATCTCCTACCTTAGAAATCTCCTAGCCACAAAAATCAAACCCACCAACAATCCTTGCCACAATCCCTCACAAAAACAACAGCCTCCAGCCCACCACAACCGCACCTCGGCCTTCCACCGCGACACCGGACCACCGCGCGCGGCTACCCACCGGCGACCACGACTCACCGCCACCACCTTCATTCCGCTCTTGGATTTGGTTGGTTCAAGTATTTATGCAATTGTGGGAGTAGATCTACGTCGGTTAGTACCCTTTCTTGCTTTTGGAGTTGGATTTTTACCCTTTGAGAGTCGAATTGTTGTTGTTGGGAAGAATTTGGAGTTTGTTCGGCCATTTTTGTTGTCGAAAGCTTCAGATCTGCGCTGAACCAGTACCCGTGCCCGCGGCCGAAATCCGCGCTCGCGGCTTCCTCAGCCAGCTACCACGCCCTCGGAAAATTTCCGCACTCGCTGATCCTCTGACCAGCTACCGTGCCCTCGGCCTTCCACCGCGCTCGCGGATGTCGCAGTTTCGGGTAATTCCTCCTTTGATTCTGTTTCAATTCATTATGGCGTATTTCGGGCTACAAAATCTTAGTGAAAGGCAGAAGCAATTGTGGGATCGATATGAGGGTCGGAGATTTGTAATCACTAAATTCTTTGACATTCCGACTCTGATTGATTGGGGACTCTGGGAGTGCACTGAGCAGTTATTGGCAATTGGGGGTTTAGGTAGATTCAACACTTTTCCCATTCCTACTTACAGAGGGCTCACCATTGAGTTTTTATCTACATTTCGTTATGTGGATGGCGTGTTGACGTTCCATGCATGTGATCGGTTATGCACTGTATCCCGTGAGCAGGCATCTCTTAGTTTCGGGATTACTTCCTCACCTACTGAAGGGTGGCAGAACATATTGACAGATGAGTGGTTCTTTGACTTTTGGCAGGCACTCACTGGCTTCCCCTTTAACACTAGTGCAGGGGAGCAGAACAGTAAGATCCCTCATCCTTGTGTGCGCTTGTGCCACAAGGTTCTGGCTATGGGATTTTTGGGTCAGGGAGAGGTTAACAAGGCTTCTGCTCATGATATGAGGATGATTTGGTGCCTTTTTCCTTTTCCATATGAGTGTCTTGATTGGTTTGCGCTTTTTATAGAATCAGCAAAGAAATACCCCAAGAGAGCAGTGCCAATTGGATTGGGTGGTATGGTGACTCATTTAGCCACTCGGTTCATTACTATTGAGACGATCGAGGCTCGCTTTTGTTAATTAGCTCGTTGTGATTACAATTGCCTGTATCCAAATTATCCTTGTGCTCTATGCTAATATTGAATTGATCGTTTCATTCAGTATTAAGTATTGCTTGGCTCGTGGACTTGCGATTATCCATGATTAGGATTGGAATTAACCAAGATAATAAAAGGAATTTATTGCAAATCAATGATCAAACAACCTTATCAAAGTGTATCTGTATGGATGAATTCGCTTTAATAATCTGATTAAGAAATTCACTTTGTTTTCATATTTGTTTTTGCTTGCTTAGTTTTATAGCTTATTTCACAAATCCCATATTTTTATAACTTCCGGTTGGTAAAAGTATTAATTTAGGAGCACGAATTTCCTTGGTTCGACCCCGACTTATCAACTATACTAAGTTGTTAACTAGGGTTTTATTTTTGACTTGGCACAACGATTTTAGCCCGGTCAACTCTCTCTCTCTCTCTCCATATATTCAACTTCCAAATTATCAAAACCGTCCATATTTACTCTCATCATTCTCTCTCTTTCATCTCTTCCATTTTCAAAGCTGAAATCCTCCACCATCGTTAACATCTTGGAGTTGCAGTTTGGGAGCAGAAGAAATCCTCCATTCGTTCACAAATGCAAACAAACTCGTTGGAGATGGAGGAGATTAATTAATAACGACATGGCAATACAAATTCATTGGAGATGCGGGATTGGTTGTCCATGCTTTTCACCATAGATTCCATATTCTAGGTATTATTCATTTTTACATGCATGGTAAATACATTATTTAGTCTATATGCGTACATTTACTAGCTATTTCTCCGTCTCTACTATAACATAGTGATCGAAATTAGAGGGGTGAAGGTTCGTTACTCGTGTGATGATATAACTCCGTCTTTGATTTCTTGCTCGATTCTTTTCCGCATGAGTACGAAGCGTTTCTGAATTCTTCTCAAATTGAAGTTGAAGTCATATATATTGTATACTTGTTCGAGATTATGTACCTAATATTCGGGTATATTGTATACATAGTTGAACTCTCTTTGTACACATGTTCAAAACTCTGAACTTAAAATTCAGATATATTGTGTACATGTTCTAGATTTTGTACTTAATATTCAAATATTGTATACATATATATTCAAATTCTTTTCTACACGTTCAAAATTGTGAAATTAATATTCAGGTGTATTGTGTGCATATTCGAGTTATTTTGTACACATTTTCAAAAATGTGATGTTCAGATATATTATGTACATGTTCGAGATTTTTTACTTAATATTCATATGTATTATATATACATATTCGATTTCTTTTGTACACATATTCAACATTGTGAAGTTAATATTCAAATATATTGTGTACATATTCGCGTTATTGTATGCACATGTTTAAAACTATAAAGTTCAAATATATTGGGTACAGATTCGAAATTTTGTACTTAATATTCATATATATTATATACATAGTCGAGTTATTTTATACACATGTTCAAATTTATGAGGTTAATATTCGGATATATTTTGTACACATATTCAAAACTGTGAAGTTAATATTCGAGTTATTTTGTACAAATGTTCAAAACTGCGAAGTTCAGATATATTGTGTAAATATTCGATATTTTGTACTTAATATTCAGATATTTTGTATACACATTCAAGTTTTGTGTAGTACAAAAACAATCGTATTTTATAATCTCTTACCTTTTTTATTTTTAAATATGGCAACTATCTCCTAAATTTTTGGAACAAAATAAGCCTATTTAATTTTGGGAATCGGCTTTGAATTTGAAAATCACGTCATTTACTAATCTGCAAATCAATTTTGATTGTTTTAGATTTTTTTTTAATTCAACCTCCTTAAATTTCGGACCTTCCTTTTTAATTTCAATCAGATAATTCTCCCCCTAATTAAAACATAATGGACCATCAAATCACAACCCTTAATTTGGTTGAATCTAACGATCCTCCTTCCGACTCTATTTTCTCTATAATAGTTGTTTCTCTGGAGCCCTCCCATATATATGGTTGAGTTCAAGAAAATAGGGTTTTACACTAAATAGGGAGGAGAAATAAGGAGTCTTGGATATTAGAAAATCAACGACGCTGATTTAATAGGATTAAATGCAATTGCGTAATTGTTGGGATATGGGGTTGTTGTAAATTTGGAAAGAGATATGATATTGTTCATTTTAGACTTTGAGTAGTAGTCAAGTTTCTCTACTTACGAAAAGCCATTGACGAACGACATGATTGAATCAAACGAACCAATAAATTAATATAGAGTTGTTCAATAGAATAAATAAATTATTCATAAGAAAAAATCTTTGTGCATAGATCTAATTTGTTTATTGTTCATACATTAGGGTTGAGTTATTGTTCATCAATCAATATAGAGTTGTTCAATAGAATAAATAAATTGATCATTAGAAAAATCTTCGTACGTACATAGATCTAATTTGTTCATTGTTCATACATTATGGTTGATTTATTTTTCATCAATTAATATAGAGTTGTTCAATAGAATACATAAACTGTTCATTAAAAAAATCTTCGTACATAGATCTAATTTGTTCATTGTTTATACATTAGGGTTGAGTTATTGTTCATCAATTAATATAGATTTGTTCAATAGAATAAGTAAATTGTTCATTAAAAAAATCTTTGTACATAGATCTAATTTGTTCATTGTTCATACATTAGAGTTGAGTTATTGTTCATCAATTAATATAGAGTTGTTCAATAGAATAAATAAATTTTTCATTAAAAAAATCTTCGTACATAGATCTAATTTATTATTATTATTACTATTCATGCATTCAAATTGAATAGTTCATTCATTACTATGAAGTTGTTCATCCTTTATTTACAATTGTTCATTCAATTCTTTGATTTTTCTTATTGTTCATTCACTCGTATATGACGTGTAATATGATCACGTAATTATTAAGTGGGGATGTAATAGTAAGTGTTGATTCATGAATTATTAAACCATAATTTTGTGTTCATTATTAGACAATAATAAAATTTGACGTCTTAGAATATACTACGCGTTCATGTTATATAATTTGGCATCTTGAGTTTGAAATACTACGAAATCCTATATTTCATACCAACCCTAGATTTGCATGAACAATTTTGTATATCATAATGAACAATATTCACTTGTAAAAGAACAATAACTAGTTTTCTCTTGATATTTCATATAAACCCTAGATTTGCATGAACAATTTTGTACATCATAATAAACAATATTCACTTGTAAAAGAACAATAACTAGTGTTATCTTGTTCCATCAAAATGAATTTTTTCTGGCGGGACGAACGATGAACTTACTGGAAACACGATTCCAGTGATATGGGCGACTTGCGAGCGGCGGAACATACGCAACCCATGAGGCTGGTCCGCTGGGAGTTCCTATTGTCTGACGACTTCTGCAAGTGGAAAAGAATGAAGACGCGCAATGAAGGAAACGAAAAAGTAATCGGTCGAGAAGACGACTTAACGACCAAATTTCAGTGAACAACTGCTCTCTATCGTCGGGTTTGGGTGTACATAGAACGATGAAAGTGTTTTATGGCTTTTGACGTTTAGGTGAACAACTTCTCACACAATAATAAAGACTCGTAATCTACGGTAGTTACCAAAATCACACTTTTTATTTTCTCTTTTTATTTTAAAATGATAAAATTGATTAAATCAGCACCGTCGATCTTCTAATATCCAGGGCTCCTTATTTAATCATTTTTATCCAACAATGTTGATTAAATAAGGAGCCTTGGATATTAGAAGATCAACGGTGTTGATTTAATTAGTTTTATCATTGTAAAATAAAAAGAGAAAATAAAAATTGTGACTTTGGTAACTACCGTAGATTACGATGCTGATTAAATAAGGAGTCTTGGATATTAGAAGATCAACAATGCTGATTTAATCAGCTTTATCATTTTAAAATAAAAAGAGAATTAAAAAGTGTCATTTTGGTAACTACCATAGATTACGGGATATAGTCTTTATTATTGTGCGAGAAGTTGTTCACCTAAACGTCAAAAGCCATAAAACACTTTCATCGTCCTATTTACAACCAAAGCCGACGATAGGGAGAAGTTGTTCACCGAAATTAGGTCGGTAAGTCGTCGTCTTCTCGACCGATTACTTTTCCTTTCCTTTCATCGCGTGTCTTTATTCTTTTCCCCTTGCAGAAGTCGTGGAACAATAGGAACTCCTAGCGGAACCAGGCTCGTGGGTTGTGTTGGAACAATCGTTGTTCCATGGTTTCTCTTAGTTTTGATGATAACAAACTTAGTTGATATAACTTGCTTCTACATGTAAGTGTTTCAGGAAAACAGGTACATAGTCACGAGTGATGGAACATTGTGAGGAACGATGGAGGGAACGAGTGACAGATTTAGGAAGCGCGTCTCAAAAGGAACGCGACTTTCTATTAATGGCAAGTTACCAGATCTTCTGCGAGCAATCTTCTACGAAGATACGACAGTTGTAGGCGGTTGCTTGAGGAGATCAAAGGAAGGATAAGATCAAGTTCACACGATCTTATCTAGGAAATCCGAGATCATTCGGTTTTGGCAAGAATCGACATGGTTGAGGATCCAAATCATAAACAATACTTTCTCCTATTAGTGTGGGATTTGTTAAGTGGAAAATCTGCGTAATTAGGCAAGAGTTACGTATGAGATCAGACTTGACATGTCTTATAAATAGCTAGGGTTTAAGTGTGGTTGTTAACGGCGAACATGGAGAGAGAGCTTTTCAAGTGTACGAGTGTGTGGATTTTTCGGTGAAGAATCTACAAGTAAGTCAATAGTTTACTTTCTCTTAGGTTTACGTTTAGGGTTGTAGAAGTCTAGTTGGTTGAACTTTGGTTGGTGCCTTAGTTGCTAGGGAACTTGACTTGCCTTGTAACCGTTGAAACTTAATAAAAGTATTCTATTGAAAATCCTCTAAGAAGGAGTCTCAAGGGTAGAGGTTTTTTCTTTCTACGACTTGTTGATCGGACAGAAAGTTTTCCTCTATAAATTATGTGTTCTTATTATTTATTTCCGCCGCCCAGGGAACTTTGCTAGTTCCCTGACTTGTTACTAACGCGTCACGATTCAACATGTTGCGTTCGTTCTGCCGCTTGCCAGTCGCCCATATCGTTGGAATCGTGTTTCCAGTAAGTTCATCGTTCGCCCCGCCGGAAAAATTAATTTTGATGGAACAAGAGAACACTAGTTATTGTACGTTCTTTTACAAGTGAATATTGTTCATTATGATATACAAAATTGTTCATGCAAATCTAGGGTTTATATGAAATATTAAGAGAAAACTAGTTATTGTTCTTTTACAAGTGAATATTGTTCATAATATACAAAATTGTTCATGCAAATCTAGGGTTGATATAAGATATAGGGTTTCGTAGTATTTCAAACTCAAGACGTACGCTAAATTATATAACATGAACACATACTATATTCTAAGACGCCAAAATTTACTATTGTCTAAGAATAAACACAAAAACAGAATCAACACTCACTGTTACATGCACACTTAGTAATCACGTGTGATCATATTACAAGTCATATAGAAGTGAATGAACAATAAGAAAAATCAAAGAATTGAATGAATAATTGTAAATAAAGGATGAACAACTCCTAGTAATGAATATGCCGCCATAGCCACAGTAGAGAAGTCGGCCTCCTGATGTGACGCCATTGACGAGTGTTCTAATAATTGGTTTTTAATAGTATTGCTTAGGCCTGCACTGTGTCATTGACAGTTCTAATCAACCGAATTCCGATTGCAGCATATATCAACGAATTGAAACCAATGATAGTTTATATCCATCACTAATGTAAAAATTAACAACGTAAGCTTAATCCATTTGTAAAGCAAGTAGGATAGTAAAGAACAGATCGATCCATCACATATATACATGGATTCTTAAATTTGTAATTCCAATCCCTAACTCAATCCCTAATTAATTTATAAGTCTGAAAATTTCTCTTGTTTTTATTTTTTGATATTTTGATTTCCCTTTTCTTAGAAAACTAAATTTAACAGTAAAAAAGTAGACTTAATTTTTTGGATATATTGTAAATTTTGTATTAATCTCAGGGTCACCACACACATTATGTAAAACATTTGTACACCTCATAATTAATGTCAAACCTTAAGGTCACTGCGTAGAATTTTCGTAATTTATTCTATTGAACAACTCTATATTAATTGTTGAACAATAACTCAACCCTAATGTATCAACAATAAACAAATTAGATCTATGCACAAAGATTTTTTATATGAATAATTTATTTATTCTATTGAACAACTCTATATTAATTTATTCCTTCGTTTGATTCAATCATCTCATTCGTCAATGACTTTTCGTAAGTAGAGAAATTTGACTACTACTCAAAGTCTAAAATGAACAATATCATATCTCTTTCCAAATTTACAACAACCTCATATCCCTACATTTACGCAATTGCATATTTGTTTTTCTTTTAAATCATTATTTATATTAAATCAACGTCGTTGATCTTCTAATATCCAAGGCTTCTTATTTCTCCTCCCTATTTACTTGAACTCAACCCCCCCTCTCTCTCTCTCTCTATATATATTTAAGTTCAAGTAAAACCACTCTTATTGTGAGACCGTGTGCCCGGTTTATATTCATGATTTTGAATTGCATATGCATGATTTTGTATGATTATATTCATGTTTTTGAGTTATATATATATTCATTCTGTTGAGTTATTCATTTTTATGAATATGTAACTTAAAAATATGATTACGTAACTCTATAAGCATTATAAAGAGATGGAATATTAAGAAAGCTTCAAAAATAGAATATTATAAAAATATGAATATGCAACTTATAAACATGAATACAATGTAATAAGGAATGAATGAATCTGCAAACTCAAAAATATGAATACAATCATACAGTACAATGAATATGCAACTCAAAATCATAATATAAACTGGGTACACGGTCTCACTCTAAAAATGGTTTTACTTGAACTCACCTATATATATATATACTTACATGACATTACATGTATAGTAGGTAATATATTCATTCAATGGAGTTGCTCTTCCTAGTTGGTGCAGTCCTATCGCTTACGATGGCCTGCCTCTTCGTGATCTTCCAGTACAGTAGAGTACGGGTGCAGGTCCCGCCCGGTACTCGGGGACTGCCTTGGGTCGGGGAGACGATCGAGTTCTTGTCTCTATGGCGGGAAGGGCGGTCGGAGGAGTTTGTGCGGGACACATCTCCCGATGTCTTCAAGACGTCATTACTGGGAGAGGCGTCTTGGTTCACCGTCATCTGTGGGGCCCCTGGAACCAAGTTCTTGTTCTCCACCGGCGACCAGCTCGTGAAGGCTTGGTGGCCCAAGCCCATCCACCGCTTATTTTCTCAAACCTTGCAAGTGTCTCATAGGCTAAAAGACCTGACTCTTTTATCATTCAGTACAAAACCAGCCCTTCTCAACAGATTTATACAAATTATGGATAGCATGGCGCGCTCACACTTGGAATCCCACCCATGGAGTCATGATCAGGTATATATATGCTTGCTAAATATTGCACTAATTAAGCATAATAATTCAAAACAAAATAGTATTTTTTGAATAAAGGTGTAAATAACGAGTGATATTATATTATTTTCTTTCAAAATATGTAGATTGAGGTATTTTTATAAGAGGTTAAATATTAATATTATGATAGAAATAAGTATAAATTTTGGAATTTTGTTTCGTTCTAGGGTATAAACTTTTAATTCTACGAATAGGCTCATTCTGAAAAAAATTATATACATAGGTTGTCTTACTAGGTTTGGATAAAAGTCGCTGATTGGGGAAGCGACTTTCTGCACCAAAGTCGCTCTCCTTTGAGGAAATGTATATTTTTTTTTTATTTTTTCACCAAAATCGCTGTTGGGGATAACGACTTTGATGTATTTTGTGTTTTTTTAATAGAAATGGGACATGCTTGGCCGCTTGGGTTAGCCAAAGAAGAAGATCTCAGCTAAACAGAAGTCTTTTTTTGTTGTTTTTTTATTATATAAAGAGCCATTTTGGTTTTGCATATTTTCAATCTATCATTTAATAAGGAGAATTTTGGAAGAATTTTTTCCCTTAATATATGTGAAAATTTGTCTACAACATCTATTGTGAAACAGAATGAGTATATATTAAAATACTTGGTTGTCGTACACTAAAGTATGAATATATGTTTAGTAGTTATTCTAGTTACGCATTTATAACTCTTGAAGTTTTTTTTTGTTTTTTTTCAATGTTATGTATTTATTTTTTGAAAATTGAATAAAATAGGCTGTGCTAGCAAAAATTTCGCCCACACAATTTTTTTTTGGTTCTGGCCTTCATACTAGATGTGCACACTTTTATATGAAAATGCAATATGTACTTGCACTTTCAATTAACACATACACAAATATGCATTATTAATCATGTATTTTTACGTACTTATCATGCACTGTCATACTAAATGTGTCCTTTTATATTATATGCAGATCATGTACTTAATCATATTAATAATACACTTTATATCATGCTAATGATAAACTTATCATACATAAAAAATGAACTCGTAAAATATAAAAATTGAACTCATACAATATAGAAAAAAATGAACTCCTAATATAAAAAAATAAACTCATAGTATATAAAAGTTAAACCAACATATTTAAGATCTATAATGTTTTTTTAAAAAAGAAATATAATATAAAAAGGTAAAAAAAATCCCGAAAATTAAAATAAAAAAAAATCTTGACCATCCAATATATAGTAGGTAAATCTAATGGTTGGAATTAATCATCACTCTAAACAAAAATCTTTGCCTGGACGCATTATGGGCCTAGCACATAAGCCCATGAGGTTCCATCCTAAAACCAATTGGCGATATAAGGAGTAACCCAAGTGTAATACCCGGGTTCGTATTCTGGTAACGTTTATAAATTTGGAGCGTTATAGAAATTACGCTCGTCTTCCGACATTTTAATTCTTGGGTCAATCTGGATTTTCTCTATTTCACTCTTAGTTTTGGGCCTTTGCCACTCACTTATTCTTGTTGGGCCGAACTTTCCTTTCCACATCCTATCCCTAACTTTAGGAGAGCACTACTGCTCATCGTCTTCTTCAAACGGCCGCCACTCTTCACACCAACTCTTTGATTCTGATTTTCGCTTGCCCTCTCCATCTTCTCTGGATTTCACTCATCTCCTCACTCACACTCGAGCCCGAACCCTCTCATTCCCAACCTCCGCTATTCTCGCCTCCGTTCGACGCTCCAACTCGAGCTATCGACCTCGACCTCGGAGAAGCCGATTGCTGCCACGAGTCTTCTTTCCTGGGGGCAGTCGTCGTCGCAATTAACGGAGAAGTGGTCGTCGTGGTCCCCCTCTGTTCGAGCGCGTCGTTCCTAGTTAAGCTCGTCGTTCGCCGTCGCCGTCGGTAGCCCTCCTCTGAACGTCGTCAACCCCGGAGAATCCAGTCAATACAACAAGCCTTCTCTCCAGTTGGAAGTCGTCGTCGTTGGTAGTTCACCTCTGTTCGAGTGCACCGTTTCACAGTCGAAGTCGTCGTTGCCGATCGCCGTAGTCGTTCACCTTCCGCGTGCACCGTCGCTGTTCGGCGTGCACTGTCGTCATCTTGATCGAAGACCTGCGTTCCATTTCTTGCAATCGGTAGAGGCATGAGGTTGTTCTTCTTGTCTAATTTCATTTCTGTCAAATCCAATTACTCGTTGCTATTCTTGTTTTGTTTCTAGAGTTGAACAATTGAGTCGTTGTGTGGGATGACTCCTTGAAGGAGTCATCCCACATTTTGCTAATAGACATATGCCCCATCCTTTTGTGAAGAAGGTTAAAATCACAATCCCTTAAAACATTACAAATCCAATTACTAAGATCTTTATTATCAAAAACTGCTTTACTTCTATTCTCTTCAACTACACCTTCGTTGATCCTGAAAAGACCTCTGATGCTTTGTCCAATTGGCACATGCCTTTTACTCAAATGGTCCTACTGGACACAAAATTCCTTATGAAAATGAGCATTTAAATCTCTTGTGGCAACAAGCTTACTAACTGATAGAAGGTTGTACTTAAAATCTGGCACCAACAACATATCTTTCAAAAGAAAATCAATATTCAACTGTACATTTCCAATAACACTAACAGTTTTGCTCGATCCATATGGAAAAACTATATGTATAGGATAATCCACACTATGAGCATTCATCAAAATTTTTGGAAAAGATGTCACATGATCGGATGCTCCACTATCTACTATCCAATCCTTATGTGAATGTTGTGAAGCAGAGAGTAAAGGAATAATATTACCTGAGAAATGATAGTTCGTGCTTCCTATCTTAGCCACAACACTCATAGATCGTTCTTCCTTGAAAGCTTTCATAACCTCCTGACAAGCACTACTTAGACTGTTCACTGCCTGCACAAACTGTTGCTGATCCACTCATTTATGCTCTCCATTACCTGAATTCTCTAGAGGAGTCTCACCAACTGAATTCCCTTCATTCTCAACATTAGTTGCCACCTTGTATCACCCTTTTGCCTTCTTGCCTTTGTATCAATCCGGGTATCCAACTAGCTCAAAACAGTTGTCCTTGATGTGTCCCTCTTCCTTTCAATGATAGCACACGAGCTTGTCATTGTAACACCCCTATTTTACAACATTGGGTATTACCGCCAATGACCTCGGACTTTCTCGTCCAAAGTCACCCAAGGCTTTTAGAATGATATTGAACTCATATAAATGCGAAAAATTAACATAAATGTTACATAAATAAACGGATGCTCACAATTAAGACTTGGTTCTTTAATTGAAGATGAAATTGACTAAAAGCGGAATTTCATTTATTGATAAGAACTTTCGTTCATTACACTGAGAGTCGTTTTACAAATGTAGCAGCGGAAAGTAAAGCCAATTAAAAAGGGTTTAGAAGACGTAATCTAAACTTACAAGTATGTTTTCTCAAGACAACTCATGTGATGATGATTTGCTTGGTTTTAAAAAAAAAGGAAAGAGCTAGTGCACTATCTTCGAAATGCCTTGCTCTTATGAGAATTCCTTCCTTCCTTCGATGTCGTCTTGCCTTGACCTTCAATCCTCTCCTAACGTTTCTTGAACCTTCTAGACTTCGTCTTCAAAACTTCGGTGTATATTCCTACAGTCTGGCATTTGTCGCGAAGGGCGAGAAATACCAGGCAAAAGTGCAGAAGTGGGGAATTAGTCTAAGGAGACTAAGCAAGCAGGAACGGAACTTCCTGAGGGTATTTCGGTAATCAAACAATATCGAATATCTGTGTTTAAGATAAGGCTTATTTATATGAGGTTTAACAGTACGAAGGAGAGCGTATCTCAAGCGGAGATAGCTAGATAATCGAGAGAAGAACTACTAGATTGTAGACTTCTTTTGAATTGAGATTATGTTGGGAACGTTATCAATTCATACAAGTTAAAAGCCTCTCGCGCCCTGAGCGGACCGAGAGCCGGATCGATCATTTGAGACCGGTCCGGTTTGGGTATCTTAAATGTGCATTGTGCACTTATCTTATAGTGACGAAAAGTATTCGATTTCGTTAATGATTTCTTTAACAGAAAGAGGTGGGACTCGGATGGCCCGATCCACCAAGGGAAAAACTCAGGTTCCCGGCACTTAGCTAGAGTGCGCTCATCCCTCCTTGCAATCAGAGCGGATGGGATCATGATCCCGAAAGTCGTACTTCAAACACGTAGGCACTTACGACTTAGTAAGATTATATAGAGGCGTCGGCTATTCCGCGCCCCTTACTAGTTCGTTCGACGTTGATCTCTGAACGAGACCATAAACAACCAAGGCCACAACCATACTAGCATAAATAGTCTTATCAAATAATAATAGCGAACTATACTAACAATGGTCGTTATATCTAGCAATCGATACTTCCTAGGTTCATTCGTTCTTAGCACACAAGTTGTCCCAACATCGAGAATACGAAATGATAAAAGGTCACAAGGGGGAATTTCCACTTGCCTTAACTTTTACGATCGTGTACGAACGAACGAACGGAAATCGTTGACTTTACTCTGAACGGAGACTCGACCTATCGACACGAGAGGTACGAACGAACTTTAATAAGAATTTCTTTAATTCTTCTAAAGTTTTAAATATCTCTTATATTCTTTTTATAAGAGAATTAATTACTAAATTATTATAATAATAATTTATGTGGAGATGATTAAAATAATAATATTCCTTATTATTATTTTATATTGGTAATATCCTTGTATTTCTTATAACTTCTTATTCTTAATATTCAAACATTTTCATTCTTGGAAACCAATAATTTCCTTATTTAATTTATTAAAATATTCTTTTAATTTCACTTGCTAACTTCTTAATATAAATAAGCAAGGACAACCTTATAAAAGCATATGATATAATATTCAACCTAAAAAGATATATTAAAATTTGTAATATTCTTAGGATTATAAAAGTCCATTATATTAAAATATCTCAACTTAGTGTTATTATAATATCACCTTTTTATCAATAATATCCACAATAATACTTAAAATATTATTTTCTCATCAAAGAATATTTTATTAGTAACATTATCTTAGTAAAGCCTTATTTAGATATATAAATCATATTAAATAGAGATAAAATATTACTAGGCCACTTTCTTAGTATTTTTCCATAAATAGAACTTCCTATATACTTTATAAGGTAAGCTTCCTATAACTTAATATGATAATAAAATAATCTTATTTATCTTATTTACATATATGCTCCCATATCTATAGTTTATATAAATAACATGATCATGACTTAACTCTTATTTTATAATTAAAAATATATTTATATGATATCTTAGTTCAAACTATATCATCTTTCCTATTTTTCCAATATTTTTTCATGCAAGGCAACTTTTATAACTTAGCAATATTAATATCATATTATATAATAAATTTATTATCATATCTATCATTATTATAAAATAGTTCATATGTCTTTAAATTCTCTACACTTAGAGATATATTGTAAAATAATAGCCCTTTATCTTATAATCTTCTAACTAGGGATTTTAATAATAGAAAGTTACAAACTTTAAACTAGTAACTTTGTATAAAAATAATTTTACATGAATTATTATTATTATTATATTTTTCCTCTTATCACCAAATCTTTTTAAAGACATGTAACCACCTTATGATATAAAAGGTATTAATATATCATATTATATTATACTTATTCTAGTACTTTATTTATTTAATAAATTCCCAAGTATTATGTTAAAAAATTATCTCATACTTTTCCATATGAATATCTTATCAAAATATATTTGAGTTTATAATATGCTCCTTTAAAAGACATGCAATCACTTTATATATTATATAAAAAGTATTAAGATGATAATTTCTATCATCTAGCTCAAATCCTATTATTCATTAAATTATGCTCCAAGTAAAGTAAACCTATTATATATATATTATACTTTTCAAGTATATAAACTTATATTTTAAATCCCGTGATTTTATTTAACTATAAGTGTATGCAAAGTCCACATGCAACACTTATTCAATTTACTTAAGTAAATATTATATTCTTTACAAGTTTACTTTAGTTAACAAGGTCATATATAATTTATTTCAACATTATGATAAGTCTAAGTTGACATGCAAAGACATTTCTTATTAATAGAACCTTATTTATCTATTTCTTTTTATTTTAAGTTACATCTTTTATAATAAAGGAAAATATGCCTAAGTTAATACTTTTCCAATATTTAAACCAAATATGCTTAAAATATTATTCTTATGAGTATTAATATTCTAGGAATTCATATATGATTATTAAAATTATATTATTACTAGATGGGCATGCAAATTAATTTAATCTCATAAATTCCTTTTTAATAGCCCATGGTAATATTTATTCAAATTATTTTAAACAAATATTATTTATATGAAAAAATAATTTTAAAATAAATAGTAGATAAATTATGAGTCGAGAATTATACCGAGTGAAAACGAGAGCGGAATGGAGCACGGATTTCGAGACGGACGGATTAATGGGCTTCTTATTTCTCCTTTCCCCTTAATAAAATTCTGATGGGCTAAGAAATGTATTGGGCCTAATTAAAAATTCAGCCCAAAATTACTCAAATCCTCACAAGAGTCCAACTTCTTCCCATCTCTCTTTTTTTTTCACGTGAAAACAACCAGGAAGGAACCAGTGAATCTGGACGGAACTACGAACGACTGGCCTCGGGCCAGGTGGTTGGCGACAGCGACCTAGGCGGCTCCGGCGAGCGATGGTGGGGCGCTCGCGGGATGGCGGTGGTCCGGCCGGTGCTGGACGGTGGTCGGAGGTGGAGATGCCCAATTTAGGGTTTTGTTTGGGATTTTTGTAAAAAAAATCAGATTTAAATCCGAAAATTTTGAGGCTGGAAAATAATTGAATGAGATTGTATTTAGCAAGAGGAGAAGGAATGGAATTGATGGGTGAATTTTACTCTTGCCTTTGCCCCCTATTTATAGTGGCAATGGAAGCTTTAGGAAGCTTCTTCCATGGTGATGTGGATGATAACTTGTCTAAGTGAAGAAAGAATTAATTGAATGAATGGGTGGTGGTGCATGGAAGTTGATTGGGTGAAAGAGGAGGTGAGGAAGAGAGTTGGAAGCCATTGATTCAGCCTACGTCAATTCAAGTGATTTGTTCAATTTGGGAAGAAGGATAAGAAAGATAATAAAACGATAAAAATTCTTTAATGGGTAGATGAAATACAATGGCATAGCGAAATTGGGGTGTGTTAGTTTGTGAAAAGTGCAAAGAGGTTGTGGGTTTGAGCCCCACCTCTTGCATTTTCATTTTTGGTCCTTTCTTTTGACCCTTTTAAATTTTGTTATAATTTAATTGGAATTAAATTTCGAACTTTTTTATTTAATCTCAAATAATTAAATTTTATTTGTCATTATACTATGCCTTTATAAATTTTTAATATTATACTATGAAAATCATAATATTAATAATAATAATAATTAAACCCTTCATTTTAGAGAATTAATCTTAAATAAAAATAATAAAAAAAAATTTAACCGTTTCTTTTTATATAGAAATAGCGGTTATTAGAGTCATACCCTTTGCTCTTCCTAAAGTCTCTTTGCTCCCTTGAATTGCCACTCCTGCTCAGATTATCACTATCCTTGTTGTTGTCATAGGCTTTGCTTGAACCATCTTTATTATTCCCATTCTAATTGACCATGAAAGCTGGTGGCTTAATAGGACTAGTGTGATTAAGCCGTTTCTGTGTTTCAACATGCAACATAATCTTAAAATCCTGCTAACATCAGGCAATGGATCCATGGCCAAGATCTGGCTCTTGACTGCATCAAAATCGTTGTTCAGTCGAAAAAGGAACTGCACCAGCTTTGAAACATTCTCTACTCCTGAAATTTCTTGAAAATACCACAAGAGCATTTTCACACACACCACAAGTGCAAATCGGCAGACCAACTAGATTTTCAATCTCATCCTAGCATGGCTTAAGCTAATTCATGTTCTAATCGGTCGACCAATCGGCAGACCAACTAGATTTTCAATCTCATCCCAAAGAGCTTTAGCAGATTCTACATAAACAAAAGTACCTACAATTTCCGGGCTCATCGAGTCACAGCGCCTCCATCGTTTCCATTCAGTAGTCCCCGGAGGTGGCTCGACCTGAGATCCATCCACAAACCCTAGTTTCTTCTTTGAAACCAAGGCTCGCTTGATCTATTTGCTCCACAGCAGAAAATTATACCCATCAAAGGGCAAGTTCTCGTTAGTATCATACCAAGGTAGTCCGAATTTGTGAGCATAAGTGGATCGACCATCATTTCCACTCGATTGTCGTCCTTCTCCTTCTCTGTTGCAGTCCTCGTCATGATCGGACCTGAAAACTATCACCAAAAGACAGAAAAACAAAGAGAAAAATGCAACAACAAAGCAAACACTCGAGAAATAAAAGTTAGGTTTCCGGTTGCTCTGATACCATGAGGAAACCGAAGGAAAACAAGATAGAACAACAAAATCAACAATAACAAGAACAAGGAGAACACTGAAACTCGAATCTTGTACAGATCGAGCAAGCAAAACACAAGCTCAGTATGAGCGTCTCATTGTTGTGAGCAATCGCACAATGTCTCAAAAGAGAAAGAAATCTCAAAGGGGAAGATTTATATGACCGGTTGATACACAAGCCCGAGTCATAGAAAAGGAATTAAAACAAATACTTGAACCGGATAACCCAAAATAGATGAACCAAACCAATTGGCGCCAATTCCCACGCTTTGTCTTCAGACTTCAGCTCCGACTTGACACACATGCTTGGATCAATCTTCTTGGATATTTCTACACTGACTTATGATTCAATAGCGCTAATTTAATAAATTTAGCTAATTACGTACATTTAAATAGTTATAGTCCTACTTCAACCAAAAAAAAAATAGTTATAGTCCTACGGACGTAAGCAGCATATAATTACTTCTCATTCCATCTTTCATTATGTGTGGACTTTAATTTGGACCCTTGTACTTAAGAACATTGCATATAAATTAAATTGAAGGTGAAGGTGTTTCCCTTGGTGAAGAACTACACTTTCGCATTGGCATGTGGAATATTCATGTCCATCGAAGATGTTGACCTTGTGGCGAAACTGGAAGCTTCAATGGAGGATTTGTCAGCAGGATTCATGGCCATCCCCATAAACTTCCCAGGGACCCGATTCCATCGGGCCATCGAAGCATCGAAGAGATTGAAGCAACAACTTGCGGAGATAGTGAAGGAGAGAAGAATTTCCACGGGTCAATCTCATGAATATCAAGATACCTTACAACTTCTGCTACCAAGTTTGTCTGACATGGATATCGCAGACCGAATCTTAGGGTTGCTCGTTGGCGGCCATGACACTTCCAGCGTCGTTATTGCCTTCATTTTCAGGTATCTCGCTGATCACCCTCAAGCCTACCGTCGCGTACTTGAAGGTACGTACGTATGTGTTCAATCAATTAATTATTAACTTAAACCGATATATTCATGTATAGTATTTTGGTTAACTACTACGTATGTACTTATATATGCTGTGAACGTACACATGTCTATATATTTGCGCGAACATTTGCAGAAAACTTAGAGGTGGTTAAGGCAATTTGCGCGAACATACACACTTTTTAATTATTTTAATGCACATACGGTTTGTATTGATCCACATATAGTTAGTTTTTATGCATATGACTTGTATCCACATATATTTATTAACTTATGCACACACAATTGGCTCTGGTGGTTCTTGAGAGGAGGTTAAGGCAATGTGTGTTTTGTGGAAATGAGAGCTTTCGGTTTGAGAGAATTGGTAGCAGACCGCATTGTCATGGAGCACCAGGGTAAGGAGGTGGTGGTGGCGGAGAAGGAGAGGGTGAGGACTCAGGGGAGTGGGCGAAGTTGAGGATTCTAAAGAGGTGTCAATAGACAGTGGAGATTGATCAGGAGAAGAATATAAGGGGAATTAGGAAGCATGTTTGTGGATTGAATATTGGTGTTAGATGGAGAAGTAGGTGAAAAATTAGAAACCGGCCCAATAGGAGATAAAGGCCCAATAGAAGCCGGCGATCCAAAATTTGAACATGGTGGAGTTGAAGCATTTTGTAACAAAGAAAGGGAGATAGGTTCAGTACGTTGAGATTTCTGAGGGTATGGTTTTGGAAAATTCAGCATATGGAAATTCAGTTTCATCAAAAAATAACAAACCGAGAAATATATACTCGAGAGGTTGGGACATGGAAACAAATGTACCCCTTGTGTTCTAGCTATACCCGAGAAAAATACAAGCTTGAGAGCGGAACTGTAATTTTCTAGTATTATATGGTCTTAAGTAAGGGTAACAAAGGTAGCCAAAGGATTTTAAAAAGGAGTAATCGGGATCATTACCATAAAGACATTGAAAAGGTGATTTGTAGCCTAATGTGGGAGATATGGTACGGTTTGTCAAATAGACAGTGGCATGAAAGATTGCTCCCAAAACTTTAATGGTAATTTGGCATGAGCCAACAAGGCAAGTCCTTTTTCAACGATTACTCGGTTTTGACGTTGCTCGGGCATGTAAGGATACGATACCCGATGAATAATTCTAAGTGATTCAAGATATGTGGAAACATTACGGTATTCATCGTCCCAATCCGTTTGGAATGATTTTATTTTAGTGGAGAATTTTGTTTGAACCAAGTTAATGAACAATTGAAAAATGGAATAAACCTGAGCTTTATTTGATATGAAATAGACCCATACAAACTTAGTACATTCATCCACAAAACTAGCATAATACTTATTTCCACTAAGAGATGGAATAGAGGTAGGACCCCATACATCGGAATGGACTAACTCAAACGGCTTGGAAGAAATAATTTCACGATTAGGATGCGGTAAACGTTGACTCTTGCGCATTTGACAGGACGAGCAAACAGAACTCAATTTATTTGAAGAAAGAGGAAGTCGTCGACTGGTCACTAGGCGACGGAGAATGGACTCATGTGGATGTGCCTAGCGGTGATGCCAACATTGCAAGGAAGCACGTTCACCAACATAGGCTACTGCACGACTCTTAGGCGACTCAAAAGTAGAAATGGACGGCTCAGGTTGACGTGGAAGGTGATATAGGCCTTTTTCAACTGTTCCTTTGAGTAGAATTTTTCCCTGCAAATTTTTAACAAGACAATGAGAGGGATGAAATTCAAGGTAGACATTATTATCTTTTGAAAGTTTGAAGACGCTTAGAAGGTTTTTGGAGATTTGTGGCACTACAAGAATATCAGTTAGGTTGAGATGTTTCTTGGCAGCATGTTTAGCAGGAAGATAAGAATGCCCTAAATTAGAAATGGGAAGAGACATACCGTTTCTGACTACAAGATGATCATTTCCATCATAGTTGGAGGAGAGATTGAGATAGCCAAGTTCAGAAGTCACATAATGACTGGCACCGGAATCAACAACCCAGGGATCCATAATCTCGGATTGACAATTGGTCGTGTATGTAGAGCAACTGGACGAGGTTGGAGTTGATGTGCTTGACTCTTAGAAAGAGCTTCTATGGCATGTTTGTTTGTCACCGGAAACTCTTTGAGATTGAACCGATTAAAATAATTTGTCGCCTCATGGCCGGGTTTTTGGCAAAGCTGGCAAGTGGGATGCGACGCATCCGAGTCAGGAGCAGAATGATGAGGCACGTTCTGTTGAGGACGACCACGCCCACGCCCACGACCCGACCCCTAGTGGAACATTGGCAGTCACATGAGAAAGTGACTCGGTTGTCGGATTTTCTTCCTCCAGGCGTTGCTCCTCTTTGAGTAGTAGCCCAAGGAGATTATCAGAGGACATCATATTATTGTTGATGGCCAATGCAGATCGAAAAGCTCCAAACTGAGAACCGAGTCCAAAGAGAACAAATGACATGAAGTCTTCATCAGGGATATTGCAGTAGCACTCGGCAAGAGAGTCAGCCAATGATCTTTTCTTCTCAAAGTACTCGAGAACACTCATGGAAGCTTTTGTCAAGGTTTTTAGCTGTTGGCGTAAATGCATCTGTCGAGCTCTTGTTTGGGCATGAAAGGTGCGCTGGAGGGCACCCTACGCATCAGACGTCGTAGTGGATCGGGCCACAAGCCCGAGCAGCGGGGTGGTAAGAGTTGAGCGGATCCAAAGAAGGACAAGGCGATCCTTTCGAACCCATGCTTGATAGGCTGGGTTAGGAGATCCAACAGGAGGCTGATCCATTGGAGAGGGCGTATCAGCGGCAAAGGCAGCCTCGGCAGTGAGCGGTGTAGATGGAGATGTAGTAATCAGCATCGGTGGAGGTGAATTTGGATCCAAGAAAGAGTCCAAATCAAAAGCCTCTAGGGCGGAGCGCACAGTGCTACGCCACAAGGAGTAATTCGAACGATCAAGTCAAATTGCGAAATTTGGAAGATGAAAATTTTGAGATCCTCCATCAGAGGAGGCAGAGAACAAGATTTGCGCGGGGGAGGTAGGATTGTTGGCCATTGATCGAGAGGATCGACTTTTTAAGCTGATACCATGTGAAATTTATGATTCAACGTGTATTTCATTCATTATACAACTGAGTACATATAGTGATTACAAGAGAACACTTTCCTCGATAAGGTCTAACTAACTATGGATAGAATTAAGCAATATCAAAGGAGAATCAAATCAAATCAATCACGATAATTACATATTGGAAAATATCAACATAAGTGCCCGAAGACCTCTTAGTACGAGATTGCCCATGAGAGTTGAACCGGAGACCTCTGAGTACTACTCTTGGAGACTTAACCGCTTGACTAAATACCCGAAGACTTAATTTCAATATTTCTAAAGAAGACAAGGATAGAGTCTACCTGTTATGTTGATTTTTTCGCCTAATTAATTACTTGTATCATTATTGTTGAAGCCCATAAGCTTCTACTTCTCCTCCCATTGTTACTAATCTAAATGTCCTCCTATGACTTATAGTATATCCTAATTAGGAGCTCTACTACAGCACTATTTTATATATACATGCATGTGTGTGGATATATACATCTTTTTTAGATAATTTATACAAGAGGAAGTCAGCGGTGTTCCAATTATCATGGACCTGATAGATTTGACTTTGATGCATACGCTAAAGTCAATGGTAAAAGTTGTGTGGTTGTAAGCGCTTCAAGGCCGGGCAAGTGGATTTAAATGTTTTTTTTTTGGTCAAGAAGTGGATTTAAATGTTGAATGGCACATGAACATACGATTTAAAATCCAACTGCACATGCTCAAATTTGGATCACTCCACGTAATTAATTAGAAATGTTACGGATGGGACAAAATACAGAATTATTCTAATATCCTGGAGCGGAGTTAGGGCTGTCCGTTACAAATATTAAAATGTCAACAGATATCAAAGGAAATGGTCAACAATGGCAACAAAGTACGACAAATTACGAAATCTTACAATAACGAGGAGAGAATTACGAATATATCCATATATGCACATGAGCACATGGTAAATGAAATTCTCCCCCACGTTATCATCGAATCATCGATAAACTAGCTGGTTCCCTTAAACTGTGAGCAACCCGTTCCAAATCTCAGCAGCGAAGAACTCACCCCAAACTTGGACGCTTCCAAATCAAACTCCACCAAATTATCCTCCATCTGCTTCCCTCCAACCACAATCGCCGCCGCCAAACCCAATCCCCTATCAGGCACCTCCGACCCGCCGTCCACAAACGCCAAGCATTGCATCGCTCCACCCGCCACCTTAACCATCGAGTTTGACCCGTAAATTCTCCACCTCGCACTCTTCCCCTCCATCACAAGATCGATGATTGGCAATCCTGCCCCCGTCCTCGCATTGTACCGAATACTCTTCGAGCTGAAACACGCCGCAAACGGCTTTACCGGCATCACTCGTGTTATATTCATGGCCTTCGCCTTGAGGGCGAAGAGCTCCGTAAATGGCTTGTGGATCTCCAAGTGAAGCCTTGTGTATGGGAACACGGTGCTCACTGTGACTCCCCCTTCGCCTTCTCCGTTGAGGTTTAGCAAAGACTGGTTGAACTTTACGCGGGTTTTGTCGATCTGGATTGAGGTGATGTGGATGTAGTACTCCACCGTGTGGTCGCCTTTGAAATAAGCTTGCTCCACCACGTGCGGGTTGGGGACGAGCGAGGTGGTGACTACGAATCGCGAGAGATCGGTGGTGGCCGGAGGGAGAATGTAGGGACCACCCCCGAAGTAGACTCCGCCGTTGGAGGCGGAGGAGGAGGGGAGGCAGATGGCAAACTTGCGAGGGATCTTAAAAAGAGAGGAGAGTTGAGAGTGGAGTGAGATTGGGGATTTTGAAAGAGTTAGGGTTCCGGTGACGTGTCTCGGAAGTTTTCTTAGAGGCTCGTGGAAATCATCGCAAACGAAGGGGAAGCTCCCAAGGGTGGTTTTGAGAAGAGATTTAGGGTTGTTAGGGGAGAGGCGGTGGAAAAGAGGGGACATAACGTCGACAACGAGTTTCCCGAGCCTGGTATCGAGATTCGGGAAAGTGATGGCCCACCCGGTGCACTGGCGCTGGTTGCAGGTGGGAGACGGACGCTGGAAGCAGGTCCAGTAGGCGGCCTTGGGGCCGCTGTAGGAGAGGCAAAGTGAGGTGTTGTAGTGGATGGGGCGGTACGAGGAGGAGCGGTTGTAGGTGCCGGCAAGGTCACAAGCTAGCCACGTGTAGGGGTCGCCTAGGTCGATTAACATGTGGACGGGGACAGGTGGGGTGCCGAGTTGGAAGGTGGTGTAGTATTTGAAATATGAGGTGTCTTTGGTTATGGGGAGGAGCAGTGGCGGTCAATGGTGTTTGTAGGCCCTGTTTCAAAATAAAAGGGCCCTAATAAAGGATACAATTATTCGATTCGAAATGCATATTTTATAAAGCAACAGTGGCATAGTGCAAACTGATATGTGTCTTAAACAAACAAATAGATCAAAGCTCCCTAAAAACAAATCAAAAAGGATTGAAATCACCTGAGGGCTAATCCCTTGATCGAAAATCTTATATAATTGAAATTTGGAAGTGAAATTCGGACATGAAATTCGAACTTGCAATGTTCATAGGCTCACTGTGAACAAACTCCAAATTGACCAAATCTGTCATATAATATACAATAAAATAATAAGAAAACAGGGAAAAAATTTATCCAATCCTATTATCATTAAATTTGTAACCAACTTGATATGCATGTACAAGATTTAAACATTAAAGCTTAAAAAATATAAAAAATACGTACCTTAGGGATTTAGGAGAATGGGTATGCAATTCTCCATATCTTCAAGCGGATCAAACCTTCAAATTGATCTACGCAATTATTAGATCCAAAGTCAAAATTAAGAGACTTACATAGGGGGGGACTTACATAGGAGAAGAGATTAAAATTAGATACATATCTTTCTTCACTTCTCCAAAGTTAATAGATCCAAAGGAGAAAAATTCGTTGATAATAGTAAGAACTTGAACCAGTTAAAGATTGAAGCGTTTTGAGGGAAAGAGAACAAGATAGATAATCTCCAAGAAATGTGAAATTGAAAAGAGATTTTTGAGAGAATACAAGTGAAGAGACTTAACGCCTGAATTAAATTCTAGTAAGAAATCACAAGGAATTAAAAAGGCTAATTCATCTTTGAAATTGGGAATTGGGGGAAATTGGGAATTGGGAATTTACAGGGAAGTGAATGAGAATTGAGAACGGTCGTATTTGGCTAGTTCCAACACAGTAATTATTAGAAGATATTGGTATTTTTTTAAAATAGTAAAATTCACATATGGGTTGTAAAAAATATTTTGGGCCCTATTATTTTCGTGGGTCCTGTGCAGGTGCACAGGTTGCACCTGCCATGGGCCGCCCCTGGGGAGGAGGAATGTGGTGGAATTGGTGGGGATGGCAGCCGCAGTGGGGTGGAGGAGGATGGTAATGGCGGCGGTGAAGAGTGAGAGGAAGGAGACGAGAGTGTGGAACGGCGCCATGGCCATGGAATGTGATGGTGTGTGGCTAATTTGAGAGGTGGCGGTGAGAATATATTGTAGGGAGAAGAAAGAACGTCGCGTTTGGTGGGAGGTGCAAGTGCAACTTAGCTAGACAATTGGGAAATAAAAATACTTTAGTAGGGAAAAAAATATCAATCTTGAAGGACACTTTATTAACAAATAAGTGAAAGTTTAGTAAATTAATGTTGAAAGGTTTACAATAGCTATATAGTAATAGAGAATTCGATTTCCAATTATAACAAATTTAGTAAGTTTGATACTGTTTTTCTATTGATATATTGGAGTACTATTTTTCTCTTTGTTCCTAATCGACATCAAAATTTTCGTTCATATGATGATTATTATAAATTTTGAAAGGTTGTTGCTGCCCAGCCTCGAACTCAACACGAGTGGATTTGGCACGCAATCCACAATCCACTGGAACTGAGGGGCTTGGCATAAATTATGAAAGGTAGATTAGTTGACATTTTCCATGTGACGGTGGAGTGTGTCGATATGTAAGCATTTCAACTGAAGTTTATCGGTTATTTAAATGGCAGAATACTTAACGCCTGACCTTTGATCAATGGGTCACTTTGACACCTTACCTAATGTTCGATTGATCACTACCTAAACTTGAACATTATGACCTATTGAATACCTGATTGGTCAAAAAATTTGTCGCGTAGAGGACGCGCGACATGTTATAGTGACACATCATCATATGTTTAAATAATAAATTCAAAAAAAATTTAAATGTTTTGCCACCTCATTTTTTTTATAGAAATTCACATTACTCAAATAAAAAAAGAAAGAAAAGGGGTAAAAGAAAAGGAAAAAAAATCCAAAATTGACTTAGATTTGGATCTAGTTTTAAAAAACCCATTACTTCAAGCAAAGAAATTCCAAAAGCTTCAACCCTAGATCTCGTCGCTCACCAAATGCCAATCCAGTGGTTCAGGTTCGGGATGTATCTCAGATGTCGGATTCAGGGGACGAGGTGGAGATCGAGGTTTCCGAGTGGTTTCAGGGCTTCACGGAGGAGGTGATAACGAGGATGGCGTTTGGGAGCAATTGCTATCAAGAAGGCCATTGAAGAGGACCATTGCTATCAAGAACGTCATTGACCTCCTCAGATCCGGGGCCTAGATCTGAGATTCAACGCCATTGAAAAGGAGGTCTCTCTCACCGGCCTCGTTTGTCGCCTCAGCGGGCCATTGAAGATGAGGTCTCTCTCTAGCCGACCTCATTTGTCTCCTCAGCGGGCCGGCGTGCGATCGAAGGCTCAAGAATAGCGCAAATTTCCGAAGGGGAGTCACCGACGAACGCCTTATTCTCGTCGAAAACCCGCTGCTTCACCCTCCCGTGCTTTAGCACCCGCCAGGCCCCTCCACCGCCGAATTCACGCTCCGGATCCCTCTCCGCCTCCAAATCCTCGCTCTGGGAGCGGCTGAGGTTCGCCTAGAGCGAAGGTAGGTGGTGGTCGCGGCCGTTCAGGGCTCCGATTACTACCCCGATTTCACTTCTCGATACGTCTCCAGCTCGCTATCGACCAAGACGTCGATGGATTTGGGGTGAGCGGTGTCTTACTACAGGCTGACGCGGCGGCGTTGGCGGTTTTGCTAACATGCGCCGCTTTGAAATTAGGGGGATGAATACTATGATTTTGGGGTTAGTTTGAATTTTGGGGTTTGCAAAATTAGGGTTTTTATTAAAGTTGTTTATAAACAAATCTGTGTAATGGAAGGTGGAATTCCTGCTTGTGCGTGTCGAATCCGATAGCGAAGAATTGGTTGTTGGCAGAGCCATGGGTGGTGGAGTACAATCCAATGATGATGAATACTTAATTCATTTTACATGGGTAAACAATTAAAAAAAAAGAAAAAAAGAAAAAAAATTTGCCAAGTACTCTCTCACTCGCCCATAAGAGAGTGTAAGCGCAACCCCAACAGGATCTCCAAATATTTTTTTCAAATTAGGGAAACAAAAGCCATTTTCTCTAAAAAAATATTTGCTCTAAGTCCAACAGCTTTTCTATTTTAGAGAATGCAACATTTATTGTTGTATAATAATTTATTTATTTATTATTCAAGCCAATCAAAAATCATTTTTACCATCTCTCTATTATAGAGAATTGTCTCATTCTCTAAATTTAGGGAAGAGACTTAATATTTTTGTCTCTTTCCCCATTATAGAGAACAAGATGGGGAAATTGTTGGGCTAAAAACATGCCCCTACTTCTCCAAAAATTCAATTTCCAAGAATTTGGGGAAGCTGTTGGGGTTGCTCTAACTCATGTAAATTGCCACATCATTGCCTCATTAGCAACGAGGTGTTCAATAGGTCACAATGTGCAAGTTTAGGTATTCAATCGAACATTTTCAAAGGTGGGATGTCAAAGTGACCAATTGATCAAAGGTCAGGGGACCGTTTATGTATTCTTCCTTATTTAAATCAGTCAATGCAAGGACAAGTAGACAAAAAAAAACGAGTAGACTGCTAAGTAGATAGCCTACGTATAATTCGGTAATGAGTCTTCGGGCATTTTGTTCAATGTTTAGATCTTTAGGGTAGTATTTTGAGGTCATTATTTCAAATTCTACGAGCGGAGGTTTATCCATTCTTCTCTATAATTGTTTAGTAACCAGTTCTCATCCCTAGTAGATGCTCTAGACGAGTGTGCGACCGTAATTCTTACCCAATCAAAACAAAATGGTGACGAACTTAATTCCCAATAGGGATTTAACTTTTCCTATATCATATTGTCATCTAGTTCTAATATATAGGCTCTAACCTACTTAAAAATGGGACCCAAATGAGATGTATATTAAAACGGGTATTTTGTGTATCAGAATTGATTTTTGTGCATACAAATGTTTGTGTGTTCATTAAAACAGGTCAAATGTGCATCAAAATTCAATAAAACTTTCAATACCATCTAGAATTTTTTTTTATGAGACCACCGCCATTAGGAAATCATCTATTATATATCCACTCACGATTATCCATATGTAGGAACGCAATGAAGAACTATTTTTTATGACTAAGATCTCTTCATAAAAAAACTTACAAGATTGAAAGCATATGCGAATAATGTATAATTATATCTATAATGGAGATTCTTTTGTTAGGAACGAAAGGAAGAACTTGTGGCTACTCTCTGGTGATTGTTTTTGCAAAATTTTCCAAACAAACTAAGTTAGAATTTACAATTGTTTATGTATAATTATTCTTAAAAAACCTAATCATATCACACAAATATATACTCAATTATAAACCTAAAACCTCTTCATAAAAAATTACCAAATTGAAAGCACGTGTGTAGTTATATCCAAAATGGAAATTCTTTTTTTTTAGGAACGACATGAACAACTCATGGCTAATCTTATGACTATTTTTTGCAGATCCAAACATAATAAGTTAGAATATGCAATTGTTTAAGAAAATTTATTCTTAAAAACATAATCATAACACACAAATATATACACAAAAGACGTAAACCTAAAACTTCTTCATAAGAAGCTTACCAGATTGAAAGCATATGTGAATAATGTGTAATCATATCCAAAATGGATATTCTTTTGTTAGGAACGGCATGAAGAACTCGTGGCTAATCTCGTTAGTGTTTCTTAATATTTGTCCAAATAAAACAAGTTAGTATTTGCAATTATTTATGTAAATTTATTTTTAAAAAACCTCATCATAACACACAAATATATATACTCAAAAGATGTAAACCTAAAACATCTTCATTAAAAACATACTAGATTGAAAGCATATGGGAATAATTTGTAATTATATCTAGAATGGAGATTCTTTTGTTATGAACGACACGAAGTGCTCGTGAGTAATCTCGTGTTTCCTTCTACATATTTTTCCAAACAAACTAAGTTAGGATTTGTAATTGTTTGTGCATATTTATTCTTATAAACTTAATCATAATACATAAATGTATACTCATAAGATATAAACCTAAAAAATCTTCATAAAAAATTTACTAGATCGAAAGCATATGCAAATAATGTTTACTTATTTCTAAAATGGAGATTCTTTTTTTAATTAAATGAAGAACTGGCTAATCTCCTAGTTATTTTTGTAGATTTTTAAAATAGCAAGTTCAAATTTAGAAAATTCTTATCCTCAAAAAACCTATACATAACTTATATTCGTGAATGAACAACTAGTTGTTCTTGCGTCTGTACATAGTTGTTCATTCATGAATAAGTAGTTGTTCATTGTTTTTATTAATAATTGTGAGATTGTAGTTGTTCATTCACGAGTAAGTACTTGTTCATCCGCGATTAAGTAGTTGTTCATTGTTTGTTATTAATAATTGTGAGATTATAGTTGTTCATTCTCAAATAAGTAGTTGTTCATTCGCGAATAAGTAGTTGTTCATTTATAATAACTAGTTGTTCAATATACATTAGAATAGATAGAGTTTTTCATCAACGCTTATATATAGAAACGATGAAAATTAGAAGAGAGAAAAAATCAGATGTGAAAAAACTTATTTATTTTTTTAAGTTGCAAAAAATAAGGAAAGAAAAGACAGAAATTAAGATATATCATTAGATTTTTTCCTTTTCTTTTAATACTTAAAATTATATCCGTTGACTTCTTAAACTCTAAAGGCTGAGAAAGCTCCTTGTTATTTACCATAAGAATTCTCCTTACTTGAACTCAACCCTATATATATATAATATACTTGAACTCAACCCTATATATATATAAAGACGTGAATCATTATATATATATGACATGGTTGCGATGAGGACCACTCTTGTAGTAAGGACTAGGCTTAAAATGAGGACTAATCTCAACCATTGGATTTACTACTTTACTATGTATTGAATGGTCAAGATTTTTTCAAAAAATATTTTTATTTTATTTTTATTTTATTTTGTTATTTTTTTAGTTTTATGAAAATCGAATTTTATAAAAAAAATAACCTCAAAGTACATAAAAATTGAACTTATCATAGATAAAAAATGAACTCGTAGAGTATGAAAATTGAACTCATATAATATAGAAAACTGAACTCCTGACATAAGAAATTGAACTTCTAATGTATAAAATGAACTCGTAGTATATAAAAATTAAACTGTCATATTTAACGTTTTTAAAGCTTTTTTTTAAAAAAGAACATAACTTTAAAAAAGTAAAAAAAATCAAAATAAATAAATAAATAAATTGAGAAAAAATCAATTATTTTTTTAGTTATGTGAAAATCGAATTATATGAAAAATGAACTAATAGCACATAAAAATTAAACTTATCATAGATAAAAAAAAATTGAACCCGTAGAATATAAAAATTGAACTCGTACAATATTGAAAATTGAACTCCTAACATAAAAATTTGAACTTCTAGTGTATAAAAATAAACTCGTATTATATAAAAATTGAACTGTCATATTTAACATTTTTAATGTTTTTTTAAATACGAAAATATTTTTAAAAAGGTAAAAAAAATAAAATAAAAAAATAAAAAAATTGAAAATAAATCATTTATTTTTTAAATATTTTTTATTTATATGAAAATCGAATTATTTGAAAAATGAACTCAAAGAACATAAAAATTAAACTTATCATCGATAAAAAATGAACTCGTAGAATATAAAAATTGAACTCATAGAATATGGAAAATTGAACTCCTAACATAAAAATTTGAACTTCTAGTGTATAAAAATGAACTCATAATATATAAAAATTGAACTATCATATTTAGCATTTAAAAATATTTTTTAAATAAAGAAAAAAACTAAATAAAAAAATAAAAATAAAAAAATAAAAAAATAAAAAAATAAAAAAATCTTGATCATCCAATATATTGTGATGATGTAAATCTAATTGTTGAGATTAGTTCTCATTTTAAGCAAATGTCCTTACCACAAGAGTGGTCCTCACTTGAACAAAAACCTATATATATATATATATATATATATAGAATTGAGATCAGATGCAAATTGATCTTATAATATAAAATGCGAGCAAATCTGGTGCGTTGATTGTAGGAAATCAACGGTTTAAAAGAGACACGCATCTTCTCATATTTTTTTAAGTGAGGGGTATTTTTGTCTTTTTCCTGTCAAATTAGAACATTTCTATTGTGCATCAGTGTTCTTCCATTCGAGTGTACAGTTTCACGTGAAATTTCGATCGATGATTCTCCTCCATAGTCATTGTCAATTGCTCCTTTCTTTGGGTTGATCTGGCATTTATTTCGTCCCTAATTGACGTTCTATCTTCATGGATTTTATTATGAGTAGCTTTTATATACAATAAAAGGTTTTAAATTTCTATTTGGGGGTTTTTCAAATTTGGAGTTTGATACTTCAATTTACATATATTTGGTCATGTTTTGTATTCTTTGGGCTGTTTTTGTTGAATTTACTCAAACCTATAAAGATTGTGTATATTTTACATTGAAATCTGAAATGCTTGATTGAAAATATAGTTCAATGGTGAATGTTCATCTAACCGCACATCATGTGTTTGATAAAATGCCCAAATGATATAACTTTAGAAAATTGTCCTCTTTTTTATGTTCTTAATTTTTCTCTAGTTTTATTGCTTCTTCTTTTGATAAAATGATATGAAGCATAATGCGTTTTCATGTGTACAAATTACAATTAAAGTCACGACACTAACTATCCACGAACAAAAAATTCTTGAACCGTAAGAACGCTTATTATGAACCTTAACATTCAAATGTATGAACCGACATAATATCATTTATGAACTAGAATACATAACACAAATAACGAGTATGGTGAATTAAATTTAATGAACCTTTATGACAATTGCTATGAACCTGAGTACATAAAGACATGAACCCATAAAATAGTAAATACTCCATCATTTATGAAATACGGTAATTGCCACAAATAAAAAGTATTGTGACTTAAATTTCATGAACCTTTATGACCATTGTTATGAACCTAACCGTATAAAGACATGAACCCATAAAATACCATTTATGAAATACGATACATGACACAAATAACGAGTATATTGAATTAAATTTCATGAACCGTATTGAAAGTTGTTATGAACCTAATCGTATAAAAACATGAACCAATATAATGCTATTTATGAACTATAATACATGACACGTATGAACCTTAAAACGATATGATTATGAACCATAAGATGAAATATTATGAACCTATACTTATAAATATATGAACCGAAAGAACAAATGTTATGAACTAAAAGACATGAACCAAAAGAATTAGTATACTTTGAACACATAAACTATAAGATAAACTACTATGAACCCGAGCTTACAAAAACATGAACCAAAAAAAGAACTATAATGAACCAACCGTATGAAGTATTAGCTTATGTGGGATTTGAACCCACATCTATGTGCACATGCACATTGCTCTACCATTTGAGCTAATAGGCTACACAATTACAAACACAAAGCTCAACCAAAATGTAGAATATCCCTAAAAATTTATGTTGCAAGACGTGAATCACTAATAGCGATTCATTAAAATTATTTCTAAAACCTCATTTGAGAAGATATCATCAAAACAAAAACCAATGCTCTAAACTAAACAAGATCACATGCATTAGTTTAACATTTTAACAAAAAAGAGAACTCCAAAACAAATCTCAAAGTAGAAATTAAAGTTCAAATAAGAAAATGATGCACAAGAACACCAAAATCGTTATATCTAATTTATGTGTGATGCATAAAGATCAAGCACGTCTATCTAAAATATCCTTTATCATCAAGTTAGCTATTAGTGATTATAGTAGTTTATAATTTGCTACTAATGTAGGAAATTTAAACAAATGAACCAAACTTCACCTTCTTAGGACTAGCACCACCAAGAAGAGCATCAAATAACGTTGTACAGAGATCTCCTGTCATAGAAAATCTGAATAGTCTATCAGAAATGGCAGAGAAAAGTAGCTATTGTATTATTTGTATCCTGAAACTAATAATTTGGGTGCTTTTTAATATATAGATTTGGATCTTCCAACAACAAGGGTGAAAAAATTAGGCCCTTTCTTCTCAAAAGGTATGCCAACCAAGATCCTTCCAAGGAAATGCAGGCTAAGTAATATGATATGCTCGTAAAACCTTTAATGAAATTTGAAAATAATTAGGGAAATTTGTAGAATCAAACAGACATGAATCTTAACCATCCTTTGTACACTTTTCCAGACCCTCTCCACATTTGACCTCTTATCACAATTCAGATATGCACAACACTCACAATTTAATGAACCTCTCCAAAGCCACTATATTAAACCTCCCCACCAGGTTTAGAATCCACAACCTCCATCAATTTCCTCTTTTTTTGCAGATCCCATATACAATCTACAATCAACCCATGTTCATTCACATGCTTTCTCCATCAAGCAATACTAAATTTAAATATTGAAGATTCGGATCCGTTAAGAAATCTCAAGTATCATAAGATGTGGATTCTGAACTAACCTTTCCCCCATTGACGAGTTCTTCGAGCTCCACAATTGTTCTGCAACCCTAGAAATCAAAGGATGAAAATTTTCACAAATTCACCAAACAAAACACAAGGTTGGATTCGATTGAAACAATTAACCAACTACGAATGTATCAAGTACAATATATGATTTAGGATTGTTCGGAGTGATCGGTCGATGAAGAAGGCGAAATTGAGAAGGATAGATACGGGAGATAGTGAGAGAATGAAAGAGGAAGGATGGGTATGGGTGAAGGAAAGGGTATTTTTGTCATGTCCATAAAATTTAAGACAATTTACCTTCCGTGCCACTTAGATTAAACTACCTCCTTGTTTAATTTTTTTTGGAATCATATTTGTTTAAATCTTAGCCATCCACGCCTCTCATCTAATGGCTCCAAATTGCTCTCATTTTTCACCATAAGCAATATGTGCACCAGAGCGTGACTCTATATATATATATAGAGGTGAGTTCAAGTAAAACCATTCTTAGAGTGTGCACGTGTGCACAGTTTGTATTCATGATTTTAAGTTGCATATTCATGATTTTGTATGGCTGTATTCATATTTTTGAGTGGCATATTCATTCATGTTCATTCTTTCCATACTACACTGTATTCATGATTATAAGTCGCATATTCATATTTTTATATTATTGTATTTTTGAAGTTTTTTTTCATATTCCATCTCTTTATCATGCTTATAGAGTTACATAATCATATTTTTAAGTTGTATATTCATAAAAAGCGAGTAACTCAACATAATGAATATGCAACTTAAAACCATGAATATAGTCATACAAAATCATGCATATATAACTCAAAATCATGAATAAAAACTGTGCACACGTGCACACTATAAGAACTCTTCTCACTTGAACTTAAATATATATATATATGGATTCACAATCAGATTTCAACAAATAAATACAACCAATTAAATTTTAATCAATCAAAATGATTTTGAAAAGATTAGTGATGTGGTTGAATATGAGGTTACATGTGTTATTTTATATATTTTTAATATATGTTTTAGTATATAGTAATGATTGTTCTTAAAAAAGTTATGTACATTAAGAAATATATAATTAAATGGTAATTATTTTATATAGTTTGATCTTAAAAAATCAATACCTTTTTTTAAATATATATTTTTATAGATAATAAGTTTAGAAAAGTTAACTAAAATATGAAAAATCTGACTAATAAGTAAAGTGGTGGCATAAATATAATCATCAATATACTATAACATAAGTCGAATCCTTCTATCCTACGTGTCGACGTCTTAACTATGCCACATAAGCGTTTTAATTTTTCCAATTACCTCTTTACCCTTCGTTTATTTAAGTATTTACAATCCTTATATTATAATAATATTCTTTATATTACTAACACACAATTATATTTTGAGATCTTAAAATTTGGCAAGTTGTGTTAGGAGCGTAATCCATATGAAATATTTTTATTAAATATAATAATGCTACTAATATTACTAATATATAATTATATTTAAAGATATTAAAATTTGGAAAATGATAGACACATAATTTTCATCATGAAATATTTTTTAACATTAAGAAAATAATATTACTATTGTTTTAAAATATTAGGAGCAGAAAAATTACATTTGAATTTTTTTGAAATGATCATTAATATTCAGTTTATAACATTAAATCATAAATAAAAAATCAATATTTGTGCATAAAACATATTTTACTATTATAGAGTCCGTGTACGACACGCTTAAATCCACTATTTAAATAGTAATTGGAAGTTGCATGTAAAGTGGTCGAATTAAATAGTATTTGAAATTTTAAATGGGCAAAACAGTAAATGAAAAAAATAAATTACTTAAATGGCGTAGTTTGGGTGATGACAAATAGGATAGAGAGATTCAGCTTTAGTTATAGCATATTGATATTGATATTGATATTGAGAAAGGTGATTAAATGAGAATTGATCTTATTCTATAAAATGAGAACAATTCTCAACCTTTAATTTTGTGAGATTAATGGTCTAGATTGGTTGATATCAACACTCACACTCCTCTATTTTTTAAAGCTAAAAGGATATTTTTGTCATTTTAGTATACTTTATTTTTAATTTCAATTTTCAGCTCTCTCCCACAAAAGCAACCCTCGATCAACACGTACGAAATTTTACCAAACTCGTGGTTTCAATCGGCAACCAACTTGTATTAGATTTATGCTCTAGATCGACCTTGTGCTCTCGATCTCCCTTTCGATCCATCCAAACTCTCACTCCAAACTGAAGAAACACTGAATTTAGGTAAGTGGTTATGAAGAATACTTAAGAAGTGTTTACCTTGTTAGATGGTTTATAGCTCTCCAATAATCCCTAAATTTATTGTTGTTTAGGGTTCTTTGATCGATGCTTGAGATTATGGAAAAATGTGTTGCACTCTTTGTTTTGGGATTGGAAACAAAATTTTAGTGAAAATAGAATTTAAATTTGTATGCTTATTTGATTGCCTAGAGAGTGTTTGATAAAATGTCTCAATGAGCATTTTGCTAAAATGACTTGGAATATTGCTCCTACTATTATAATTAGTGGACATGAAGCTAATGTGGACAAATTACAATTCATTTTCATGTATTGATGATGTTTTAGGGTTCAAATTCCCCCTTAGGAATAAAATGAATGCTTGCATATTATTTGCTAAGTGCTTAGTATCCTTTGTTGGATATGATGCTTTCGTGTATATGTCTATGCCTAGTTATCCACATTGACTAGTGTGATATTGTTTTGAATCAACAATTAGTACCCTTATGACCTTTACTAAATCGCTTCACTTACAAAATGTATTGTTATTTTATATGAACCGCATTATTATTTTCAATGAACCTTCCTGTTTAATATTATGAACCACAACGACAATATTTGGGAACCAAATGAAAAACTTTATTTTTCACATGTTATTGCTCATTATGTGTTCCATGTTGCTTCTAAATTAACTTATTTTATTGTAGGTTGCTCATCAAGCTTCGATCATCCTAACTTGTCTCATTCGGATAATGATGCTAGTATTGATGGAGTTTCATTGTAGGGTCTTGATAATGATGAGAATGTTGATGGAGTTCCATTGGATGATCATGATGAAGCTAATGATGCCTACATTCTTCACTTATCATAAGATTGTTCTTATTTCATTCCCAAGATCAAACATTGAAGTTCCAATTCTCTATTTATCTTTTTAGTAGTTGTTATATATTTTGAGGATTAAGTTGTCTGTTTTAAGTTACTTTGTGTTTGACAAAATACTTTGCTACATTGTAATTGCTTTTAAGGTTGTTTTAGACTTCATGTCGAAACCAATGAGCCAAATGCCTTTTTTTGCAAATTTTATGCATTTTTTGTTAAATGAAGTGATTATTTAAAATTCATGCACCTTCATGTTGAACACTATGAACCTTCATGTTGAACACTATGAACCTTCATGTTGAACACTATGAACCTTCATATTGAACATTATGAACTTCATGTTGAACACTATGAACCGCGTAATTAATACTCGTAAAACAGATTTCAAAGTCCAAAATGTTTTTCCCCATCTTTGTAAAATACATAATTTAAGTTAACGTGACAGATTATGCCATTTATATCACCAAAAGATCAACATCGAGCAAAAACCATTAGATACTCATTTTATTTGTCAGTGAGATGAGATAATGAAATGCTGGCACATGTAATGTCATTGAAAAAGCGTTTAATCCATTGAGCAAAATGAGCCAATGCATTCAACAAAGTGCACCATATGTAACAAGCAATCAAGGATTAATCTTTGACATTGTTTTCTCAAAATGGACTCTTTCCATTGTGTAGCACCTGTAGTGATTTCCCATGCTTCCAATTAACTATTGTAATAGTAATATATTTTAAAATCATAGTTAGTATTCAATCAACCTACAAGTATAAATTGAAATAACAAGTACGATTAAAAATGCATGAACCAAACTTTAATGTACTATGAACCAAAAGAACAAATGTCATGAACCAAAATTAAAACTACTATGACTTAAAAGACATGAATTGTAAGATGAACTATTATGAACCCGAGCTTACAAAATTATGAACCGAAAGAAGAGTTATAATGATCGAACTAAAGTATATAAAGCATTTATAGAATTAGGCTATGTAAGATTTGAACCCACATCTATGTGCACATGCACATTGCTCTACCATTTAAGTTAATAGGCTATCAAATTTGAAACCACGTCTATGTGCACATACATTACTTAGCAAAAAACTCATCATGTAATGTGTTTTGTAGTGATGTTAACAAAAAGCCAATCTTTAACGGTTCTAATTAAAGCCTTTGAGACATACCTTTGTTGTACCTTGACAAAATTGAGTGCAAACCTCTCAACCAACCCAAGGGTTCAGTCACAAAGCGCACTAAAAATACTTTATTTTTTTCCCGATAAAAACAACAAAATTTTAAAAGCACATCATTTGATACTAGATTTTCATTGCCCAACAAATGGTTTGAACACGGAAGCTCCACCAATGTCCAGTATCACTATTAATGAACAAAAATAAAGCATATTAGTTAAATAAACCACTAGAAAATCATCATCTCCTCCACTTAGCCATTTGAGAAACTCGATTCTTGGAATCAATTGGGTATCTATATCATAGTTGAGAATGACTGGGCACCTCACTAGTATTCAATAGATTTGCAACTTTTCTTGGGAAATGTCAAGTTTTACTAGGAGTTGAATTTTTGCCATAAAGTCCTCTAAGAACTCAAGTTCTGCTTGTACCAAAAGATATACTTCATGGGAAGGTTTGAATTTGTTCCCCATATCATTAAGGATGAAGTGTATCAAGGAATCAACATCTCCAAAAGTGAGCACAATCAACGCAATGAACTACCATTCCACCAATTGTACAAAATAAGAACCACAATTGACATGAGGACATTAGGGAACAAAATTCAATTGATAAGGATAAGTTGAAATAGATCAATTTTGGAGACGAATTCTTACACTTTGAAGAGGAAGAGAAGATGTGTCAGCGGTGAAGAATTTGATTTCTTTCTCCCGAGCCCGTCGTTCCGTCCTGAACTCCCAATGCTAGCGGTGAAGAATTCTTTCTCCCCGAGTTCGTCGTCGTTCGTGGTGCGTGAACAAATTTGAAAGGGGAAGGAGAAAGAGTTTAGGGAGAAAAGGGGTATTTTTAGAACAGTATGATATTTAAAAAAAAAATTACACTCCGTGTCTTAAATTAGCCTTTAATTATACTTTATCTAAACTAATCTCATCCATCCACACTTCTCATCCAACTATCCCAATTTATTTTTAGTTTTCACCCTAAGAGATATTTACACTAGAACCTACTCTTGATATTGATAATATGAGAATTGTTATATATATATAAAGCTTATTTTATTATCACGCAAAATTAATTTTACATTATCTCGTATTAATTTAACGTGGGCAATAAGCTAGTTTGAACCTAAATCCATGATGCACGTTGATAGTCAAAGATCCCAACTTGTTACTATTTTTAGGTGAAGCAACTTGTTACTATTGGCTATTGCCTCATTCATTATCTATCTATCTATCTATCTATCTATATATAATATTTTGGCTTGTATTATTGTGTTTATATGTTTCTGCTGAACTTACTGTCGAGTATCAAATCAATCCGTTCCGATCCGAATAATAAGGAATACTTATTTATATGATCACCGGCCGTCTGACCATGCATATATATACGCATGACATTACATGTATAGTTAGTAGTAAACACAATATATTGATTCAATGGAGTTGTTCTTCGTAGTTGGTGCAGTCCTATCGCTTACGATGGCCTGTGTCTTCGTGATCTTCCAGTACAGTAGAGTACGGGAGCGGGTCCCGCCGGGTACTCGGGGACTGCCTTGGGTCGGCGAGACGATCGAGTTCTTGTCTCTATGGTGGCAAGGGCGGCCGGAGGAGTTCGTGCGGGAACGCGTTGCCCGGTACGCATCTCCCGATGTCTTCAAGACGTCATTGCTGGGAGAGGCGTTCGCGGTCATCTGTGGGGCCCCTGGAAGCAAGTTCTTGTTCTCAACCGGCGACCAGCTCGTCAAGTCTTGGTGGCCCAACTCCATCCACCGCTTATTTTCTCAAACCTTGCAAGAGTCTCATAAGCTCAAAGACTTGACACTTTTATCATTCAGTACAAAATCATCCCTCGAGAGATTTGTTCAAATTATGGATAGCATAGCACGCTCACACTTGGAATCCCGCCCATGGAGCCATGATCAGGTATATATATATATACTATAGTCTTAGTTCTCATATCCTGCACGAGATTTTATAGAATTATAGAATTATTTATTTATATTTGTTAAATTTTGATTACATTTATATATGTAAGAATATCATAAAAAATTATACATATTTTACCCAAAAACTATTATTTTCAAAAATAATTATTAAATATTGATATAAGTAAAGATATTTAAAAAGACTATACTTATTTTATTTGAAAAACTATCCTATCCAAAAATAAAACTAATATATTGATTATTTTATTTAATATAAAATACAACTAATTGAATATAATCCAGTTAAATTTCAACCAATCAAATAGATTTTAAAAGGTGCACAAAATTTTATAGAATTATTATGTTATTTATTTATATGCTTTAAATTTTAAATAAATTGAAATAGGCAAGATATTTTGAAAAAACAATAAATACATATCTTATCTACAAAAAACTATCATTTTTTAAAAATAATTATTAAAACTTGATAGTTAAGGATATTTAAAAAAACTATACTTATCTTATCTAAAAATAATTCTATCCAAAAATAACTAATATACTGATTGTATTGTTTAATATATAAATAATCTAATTAAATTTTAACCAATTATGTTGATTTAAAAATAATGATGATGTGATTTAATGTGGGACCGTTTTATATATTATTTTAACCTCCGCTTTAGTATATAGTAATGATACTTGAATTGATAAATAGTGTACTACTTAAGAATAATAAATCAAAAGAAAATAGTATTTTTTGAACCACCCCTCCAAACACAATGAAATTTGTCGTCTCATTTCTAACCACAACCTTGATGTTTTTGCTACTGTTGAAACTAGAATTCAGTCTCATAATCTTGTCGATGTCATGAGAAGGATTGCTATGGGATGAAGCTTTGCTTCTAATTCCAACATGGCCAACTACACACGTATCCCTATAACTTGGAACCTCATACATGTTCACTTCAACACGAAAAACATATTTGAGCAAATGATCCAAGGTTCTATATGTGATCTTGCCACCAACACAATTTCCTCACCTCCTTCATCTATGCACACAATGACTCAACTGAGTGTGCGCCTCTATGGTGTGAAATTATTAACTTCAGATCCACACTAAACATCTCATATCTCCTTGTTGGGGACTTCAATGCTATGCTAACACCATCGGAGAAACTCACTGAAGGAGCTAGAGTTTCAGGATTACTAAGTTGAGTTTTCTCTTCAATAACTCTGAAATGGTTGATATGAGGCACTCTAGTGCTATGTTCACATGGAATAACAAACAGTCTAATGGGACTTGGCTCCCCTTGTCAATGCGCATGGGCTTTCCACTTTCCCAAATTCTAGCACCTACTTCGATTATCTTGGTATGTTTGATCATTCCCCCGCCATTATAAGACTTGGCTCCACTTCCCCCCCAAAAGATCTTACCCCTTGTGCTTCAATAATGCTTGGGCCTTGCATAATCTTTTCCTCCATACTGTTGCACACTACTAGAACCCCCCTGCCCTAGCTTTCCCATGTTCCAAATTGTGACTAAGCAGAAACTCCTTAAGCCTCACCTTCATAAACTCTCTTTTGGTTGTGCTGAAAACATAACCATTAATATCTCAACCCAAAAGAATGAACTTTTTCAAACTCAAGCCCTTCCCCTAAATGCTCCATTTGATCCAAATCTCGTCAATCTCGAAATCTCCGTCACCAAAGAGATCTTTGAACTTGAAAATTCCATAAATGCTTCTCTTTGGAAACAATCCAAGCTCTCTTGGCTTAAGCACGGTGACCATTGCACCAGGGTTTTCCACAAGTCCATACTTGCTAACAAGCTCTCCAACAATATCACCTCCCTCTTGGATGATGATGGCTCCACCATTCCCACCATTGACTTGTTAGCAAGCCACATTCTCACCCACTTCAAAAAACTCCTTGGTTTGCATCTCACACCTCACCCTTTCAACCCTTACCTTGTCGCAACAAGACCTCGCATGGACTCGAGCCATCACTATCTCCTTTACACGTTTATCTCCCTCTGATGAGATTAAATCCATCTTTTTCAGTCTCAATCCTCACAAATTCCCTGGCCCCGATGACATTAACTCTTGTTTTTACAAAAAATCTTGGTCCGTTGTTGGTCGGGACATCATCCTTAGCATCCAAGACTTCTTCCGCAACGGGAAACTCCTCAAAGAAATTAACCATACTTACACCCAAGGTGCGTTTGTCCATGGCCGATCACTCTGGCACAATGTCTAACTTTTCCAAGAACTCCTAAAACACCATGATAGGATTATAGGAAACACATTTCTACATGCGTTGTCATCAAGGTGGATTTTCGTAAAGCTTTTGAATCCATTCATTGGTCCTTCATCAATCATGTCCTATGCTTTTTTCACTTCCCTCAAACCCTAATTGATAGGATCATGACTTGTATCACCACTCCCACCTATTCCGTCATTTTCAATGGGGAAATACATGGCTACTTCCAAGGCAAAACAGGAACCCGTCAAGGATACCTGCTCTCCCCTTATATATTCATCCTTGTCATGGAATTTCTTAGCCGCATGCTAGCTAATCTCACCTCTAACTCGAATTTCACCTTCCACCCTCTTTGTTCTACCACTCAAATCACTCATCTTTTCTTCGCGGATGATTTAATCATCTTCTCCAAGGGTAATCTCCCTTCCATTCTTGTTGTCAAAGAAGTCCTAGATAATTTTTGTTCCATGTCGAGCTTGATTCCTAATCTTGAGAAAGCCCAAATTTTCATAGGTGGTGTTAATATTGAAACTTTTGATGAGATCTTGCAGGCCACTAATTTTTCTAAAGGCACCTTTCCCTTCAAATATCTAGGTGTTCCCCTAGGATCTCGTAGCCTGCTTACCCAAGACTACAATCACTTGATCGAAAAACTCACCTCCAAAGTTCGGACTTGGTCGGCTCTAGGGATGGAAATGGGGCTGGTTCGGGGCGGGGAATACCCTCCCCATACCCATCCCCATTTAGATATATGCTCCCCCATATCCACCCCATTACCCATCGGGGAATAAAATTTGTCCCCGTCCCCATCCCCGCCGGGTTCCCGTCCCCTTCAGGGATTCCCCATCTCCGCTTGATTTCCCCATTTATAATCCCCGTCGGGCATTCCCCATACCCGTTTGGTTTCACCATTTATAATCTCTATAGGGGACTCCTCATCCCCGTTTGATGTTCACCTTGTATAATCCCCACGAGTTACTCGTTTTATTTTCCATTTACTTTCATGTACACTTTCCTAAAAAATTCTATTGATACACCATTTACAAAATTAAGCAATTAAACTTATATAATTAACAAGCCTTTAACAAGAGCTTCAAAAAACAAACAAGACAATAATTTTGTAAATAAAATTATCATACCATTCATATGTATCAAGTATATAATATAAGGATAGTTGAATTACCAATAATTAAAAACCAAAGTAGTGAATCAAGTGATCATATATGATCAAGTATTCCCAGCGGTATTCCCCACGAGGTCCCCCGGCGGGGATTCCCCAATGGGGTCGGGGTCGGGTCGGGTAGTGGGGCGGGGACACCTATCCCTTTCCCCGTGCCCATACCCTAGCGGGTAATTATTCCCCCCCCCCATACTTGCCCCCATCCCCACTAAAAATCCCCATCCCCATACCCGTAACGGGGAATCCCACGGGTAATGGGGAATCCCCGCCCCATTGCCATCACTCAGCTCGCAGCCTATCTTATGTTGGCCGAGTCGAACTAATTCATTCCATCCTCTATGGAATTCAAAGCTTCTAGAACAACATCTTTTTAATACCCAAAACTATCATTAACAAAATACAAACTATCTTTTGCTCATACCTCTGGTCCGGGAAAGAATGATCTCACCGAAGTCTCATTGCCTGGAATGATATATGCAAGCCTATGGATGAGGGGGGACTAGGCTTCAAAGAGTACTCTCTTAGAATAGGGCTTCTATGGCTAAATCCATTTATGAGATCCACATTCATGCTTCAACATTTGGACACGATGGGCTAATATTCACATTGGTCAAGGCTTTAATATTTGGACCACTTCTACTCGTAGCAATGACGGTTGGACGTGGAGAAGCATTCTCAAAATCAGAGGCCTCCTTCTTCAACGTGCTATTATCTCCCACATTGATGAGGTTCTTTGCGACAATGAAGGTAACTTCTTCGCCAGCTCGGTTTATGATCTTCTGCGGAATCAAAATCACATCTACCCCTGGCTCCATTATGTCTGGTCTAACCTAAATATCCCAAAGTGTTCTTTCATTTCCTGGATCGCTATCAATTGTAGACTCCCCACTCGAGACAAACTGCACAGCTAGAATCTTGTTGATGACACATCTTGTCTACTCTGCAATCACCATCTTGAACCAAACTCCCATATATGGAGCAACTACACCTTTACGCAGCTGATTTTTTAGAAAATCTATGGTTGGATGCATATTACACTTGAACCTACCAACCTCATCCACTGGCTTCAAGAACTTGGCTCGGTTCATGCTAAGAAGAGCAACATTTGGACGCGCACTCAAGCCTCCCTAGCTACAATGGCGATCTACTTCATTTGGCAAACCCAGAACAATGTTGTCTTCAATCAAGCTCACCCTCTATTGAACAACGCTTTCAAACCATTAATATTTTTCTTAAAGCCACCTTGGTTGCAAAATGTGATAAGACTAACCTAGGACATAGTAGATCGATTGGTTATGTGCATGTATGCTCTAGGCTAGTGATCGACCTTTTTACGTTTTTGCCCTACACTCAGGCTCGGCCCTAGGTAGGTGCAAGAGGTGCACCGGCACAAGGCCTCAATTTATAGTAGGGACTCGAGCCCAATAAGTTTTATACAAATTAAAAAAAATGCTATTAAGTTAAAACAATTAATGTGGTGTAGCGGGTTTTCGTTTGTAGGTAGCAATATACCATCGTTCGAATCCCCACCTATGTATAGGTGTGCTTTACTTTTTGTTAAAAATTGTAATCCCCCTATGGGGCTGCCGCCTACATAAGTTTTTTTTTAAAAAAAAAATCTCCACCATTTCGTTTTTTTTGTTAAAGACTATAAGCATTATATTTTTCTCCATTTTTTTTGTTAAAACAGTTTACGTCTTCTTTATTTTTTTGTCTTTGTTAATGTGTCAATTTTGAATAATTATAATTATTTAGTGTCTTATTTTTAACTTATTTTTTTATATGGATAAAACATTTGTCTATTAATTTATTTTTACTATTTTTTTGTAATTTTTTGAAAGTATTTGGTTGTAACTTCATTTTTACTAGTTTATTTGCAATTTTTACCACAATTATATTACTATTAAGTAATACTTAAATATATAATTAAATGATGATAAACATATCTTTACAAAATTGATTCAAAAAATTTACTAATAAAATAAATAAATAAATATTTAAATTTAATATAATTTGAATAGTCGAAAATATTTTGCACATGGCCTTCTAAAAGCATTGGACGACCCTGTCTACACTCTCCTTTTGTTATGTAGAGTGTTAGAGCCCTCCTCTTGGAGCGCTTTTTTATATCTTTTGTAATAGTATATATATTTTTTTGATCAGAAAACAGAGTTAGACTCCTGCGACAATATTATTAATCGTAAAGAAACTTAGTCCCTTAACAGGGAGGTACATCTAAGGCCAGTAAATTGGCAAAACACTCATGTTCATAAAAGTATTCAATAAAAGGAACGAAAATACTTAAAGAATGATTAGCTAAGGCATCCGCAACACGATTGGCGGTTCTAGGGATATACTTGATCTCAACAGTCCATGAGGTGTCCTTGATTAGTCAGTGACAGGCTTCCAACAAATGGACTTCTCTATGGGGCTGGATAGAAACTTGCGAGATCAATTTAGTTGCTTGGAGAAAGTCAGATTGGATAATCAGCCTCTCAATCCCAACACATTTAGCAACTTTCAACCCCTTGAAAATGGCCTGAAGCTTAGCTTTAAAAGCATCTGTAACACCCAAATGGAAGGAGTAAGCTTGCAAGAAATGTCCTTCATGATCTCTAAAAATGCCCCCACCTCCCACCATGCCAGGGTTACCTTTGGACACACCAATAGTATTAAGAGCCACCCATCCCATTTTCGGCCTAATCCATGTAGAAGAAGCAGCCCCAGCATCAGAGGGCAGAGAAGTGCAAACAGAGGAGGCTTTATCCATTTCATAGGCTTCCACAATTGAAACCACTTTGGCGCTCAGCTTGCTGGTTCCATCAATCTTATCAAACACAAGAGAGTTGCGTGTTTTCCATGTCTGCCAAACCATTGAAGCAAAAGTCGTACTCCAAGAGTCCAACTTCCTAATATTAGAAAAGATCCAATTCCTGGTGATGTTTTCAGCAAAGAAACCTTGATTATTTGGCATGGAATTACTAGTGATAGCCAGCCACACCTGAGCAATAGCCGAGCAATCTCTTAGCATGTGCAAAGGAGTCTCCACCAGACCACATCGAGGGCAATTTGCTGAATCCGCAAGATGTCTCTTCCAACGCAGCTCATTGTACATTACAACATTATGTGCTACAAGGTAAAGAAAATGACGAGCCCGTTGTTGGACCGGAACCTTCCAGATTTTATTCCAAATCGGATCATGATCAAGATTATCAACATGACGCACAAGAGCATAGGCCGATTTTGACGTAAAGGCACCCGTTAAAGAGGAGAGCCAATAAAACCTATCATTCATCCCTACTTCAGTAGAAAGATGCAAAACATCGAGGTTTTGGAGTAAAACAGGAGGCAAGTATGGAGAAATTTCATCCCAACATCAGCAATCACTCTCATAATAATCAGAAACCAAAGAGAGTTGGGACTCTAACAGAATTTCGATAATGGCCAATTCAATAAGTGGTCGATCAACCAGCCAGGTATGCTTCCAGAAAAGAGTTGACTCGCCATTACCAACAACAACCGCAATCCCCTTAGAAAGTACACTTGAACCATGTACAAGGCCTTTCCACATATTTGAAGAACGAGGCCTAGGAATAAACATATCACTATCCAACCTTCTATTGCAATATTTTCCACGAATAATTCTGCTCCAAATAGAAGACGGGTCATGAAGCAATCACCAATCAAGCTTTGCAAGGAAAGCATCATTTGAATCACGCATCGAGTGAATGCATAATCCACCAGCATGTTTCGGTTGTCAAATTGTCTCCTAATTCAATAGGTGGATTTTTCGGTGTTCAGCAAAAGATCCCCAAATAAAATTACGTACTTTTTGGTCGATTTCATCACAAACCGATCGAGGAACCAGCATTGATTGCATAGTATACATGGGGAGACTTGACAAAACAAAGCTTGCCAACGTAACTCTACCTGCAGCAGATAAGTACTTCCCCTTCCAGGAACTCAACCATGTCGATACTTTATCAAGAAGGAAGTTATAATTCTCAGGAGACATACGAGTACATGTTGTAGGAACCCCCAGATATGATCCAAACTCCTCAGTTTCAAGCATAGCTAAAAAAGAGCAAATTGAAACACATTCAGCTTTAGTAACAGATTTGGAAAAGTAAATATTGCTCTTTCCATAGTTGACTGATTCCCCGGAATATTAACAAAACCTCTGTAAGCAATTCTTAATAATAGCCGCTTGACTGATCGAAGCCTCAACAAACAAAACTAAATTAATAAATTCACCTAATTACATACATTTAATTAGTTATAGTCCAACGGACATAAGCAGCATATAATTACTTCTCATTCGATCTTTCATTAAGTGTGAACTTTAATTTGGACTCATGTACTTAAGAACATTGCATATAAATTAAAATGAAGGTGAAGGTGTTTCCCCTGGTGAAGAACTACACTTTCGCATTGGCATGTCGAATATTCATGTCCATCGAAGATCTTGACCTTGTGGCGAAACTGGAAGCTTCAATGGAGGATTTGTCAGCAGGATTTATGGCCATCACCATAAACTTCCCAGGGACCCGATTCCATCGGGCCATTGAAGCATCCAAGAGATTGAAGCAACAACTTGCGGAGATAGCGAAGCAGAGAAGAATTTCAACTGGTCAATCTCATGAATATCAAGATACCTTACAACTTCTGCTACCAAGTTTATCTGACATGGATATTGCAGACCGAATCTTGGGGTTGCTCGTTGGTGGCCATGACACTTCCAGCATCGCTATTGCCTTCATTTTCAAGTATCTCGCTGATCACCCTCAAGCCTACCGTCGCGTACTTGAAGGTACATATGTATGTGTTACGTTCAATCAATTAATTATTAACTCAAAGCAATATATTCATGTATAGTATTTTGGCTAACTACTTATATACACTGTATACGTACACGCATGTAACGTTTGCAGAAAACTTAGAGGTGGTAGCTAAAAAGACTGACGGGGAGCTACTAAACTGGGAAGACGTTCAACAAATGAAGTACTCGTGGAATGTGACGCGTGAAGTGATGCGTATTTGGGCGCCTTCACCGGCTATTTTTCGAGAAGCCAAACAGGATTTCACTTATGCTGGTTATCATATTCCCAAGGGTTGGAAGGTATATTATTTGCATGCATTATGCATATATGATATATACATAATACATACATACATATAGGAAAATGATACGATCATTAATGATCATGAACATTATCACCCTTCAATAATTACTGCGACTTTTGTTAAAATTTTGAGCAAGTCGTAGTCTAATAAAGTTGAGAATAAACACTCTCATTAGTGTGCATATTCACACCAACGACAATGTTTATTCTCAATTTTACTAGACTCCGACATAATTAAGAAATTCATTGAAAATATAAAAAATGTCATTGAAAATTTAAAATTTTCTAAATGTAATCACCAATTAATTACTAACTACCCTTTATAGCCAATAGATAGAGAGAGAAAAGTCAATATGAACACTTTCCAACATATTAATTAAATAAAAATCCTAAATGGACAAATTTTGTTGAACAAAATTTTGAGACTAGAAAGACAAGTAGAATAGAAATGAGGGAGTACTTTTTATAGCACCATACATTAATCTATCGTACAAAAGGAACATTAGAATTTAATAGGATAATTTTATTAGCCAGGCCTTAAGGGGCTCATTTGGACTTAAGTCAAATCAATATTACTAACATCATTAATATGTATATGTGCATAAATCAATCACGTAATGCATGTTAATTTGATCTATATATATGTGTGCAGTTGTATGTGAATCTAAGTTCGATCCATAAGGACCCAAAATACTTTCCAGAACCGGAGAAGTTTGATCCTTCGAGGTTTGAAGGGGATGGCCCATTACCATATACATATTTGCCATTCGGGGGAGGTTCGAACATATGCCCTGGGAGGAACTATGCTCGACTTCAGATACTGGTCTTTCTTCACAATGTTGTGAAGAGATTCCACTGGGAAACGGTGCATCCCAACGAGGCCGTCTTTCTCAATCCGGTTCCTAGACCCGCTCAAGGGCTTCCGGTTCGACTCCACCGTCATGTGCCCAATCCAATTTGAACTCAAATCGTATCCTCCTTGATCACATTTATATCCATTTGAATCTCATCTCCCTTTCACCATTTGCTCGATGAGCAACAATGTAATAAGTGTTGAAATATAATTCAAGGCTCTAAATGTCCACGCACTAAGCTAGGAATAAGTCAACATTTGTTAGCTAAATTGTAGGAAAATTTGGTCAAGTCTGTTGCTAGTCTAGCTAGTTTTAAGGTGAATGTTTGCTTCTGTTTGAGTCAGTTTTATGTCACTTTTTTAGGTGATGTTAGTCGTAGAAAGTGGAGTTTGTTTATCAAGTATGTTGAATCTATTTAAGCAGTGTTATGTACTGAAGTTTAATGCAGAGAACATTTATTTCTTGAGTCTTTTGTCGAAAACCACCCGTAAGATAGGCCATATTGTGTTTAACCACCCGTTCAATAACTAATTATTTTAAACCACCCATAAAATCACTTCCGTTAAAAATTAACCACCCGTGGGACATCTCCCGTTAAAAGCCCGTTAAGTGTGTGCGCGTTGATTTTTTAATAATTTTTTTCTTATTTCTTTTTTTCTACCAAATTCATAAACCCTGTGTCTTTGTTGGGATTCCCTTGTGGAACCCTCGTAGAAATCGACATACTCCACCGCCTCCATGCCTTCTCTCGTCGCCACTATGAAGGACGATTGTCGGACTAATCCGGCCGATTTTTCTCTCTTCTCGCACCAGATCTACCACTTGACAGAGGATTTGCCTCGGGTTGGGAGAATCGGAGCTTGTTCTTACCGACGAGTTGCTTGTTGATGAGTTGTTTTGTTCTTACCGACGAAGAAGAGCGCGACGAGGCTAAGAATTAGGGATATGAGGAGGTTCTCGGAGGTCGAGATCTCCAGATCTGACTTCAGATAACCAAAGATATGAAGGCCATTGTCGTCGCAACTGCGAGGAGGCGCAAGCACCGCAAAGGCAGTGATGAAGGTGCTTTCCGCGCGGTCAGAGAATGATTGAGCGCAGCGGACGAGTTAGGCTTCAGCG